>JACJUY010010036.1:22431-39408 GCA_014220935.1 Platorchestia sp. MABIK | reverse complement strand
CCGTTATCTCATTCCCTAATGTCCGTCATCTCCTTCCCTAATGTCCGTTATCTCATTCCCTAATGTCCGTTATCTCATTCCCTAATGTCCGTTATCTCATTCCCTAATGTCCGATATCTCATTCCCTAATGTCCGTTATCTCATTCCCTAATGTCCGATATCTCATTCCTTAATATCCGTTATCTCATTCCCTAATGTCCGTTATCTCATTCCTTAATATCCGTTATCTCATTCCTTAATATCCGTTATCTCATTCCCCAATATCCGTCATCTCATTCCTTAATGTCCGTTATCTCATTCCTTAATGTTCGTCATCTCATTCCCTAATGTCTGTCATCTCATTCCCTAATCTCTGTTATCTCATTCCCAGTATCCGTTATCTCATTCCTAAACGTCCGTTATCTCATTCCCTAACATCCGTTACCAACACAATGCAAGCGCTCCTCGGTTGTAAGGATTAACTTAAACCGAACATTAATTTTAACTTTTTTACTACCCCAAAAAACTCAAAAAAGTGGATTTTTGATCAAATTCATACCCCTACTGTGTTCCATGAAATTCGCTGGCTGGTAACAGTTCATTCTGATGTCAGAGACAACCCGATAGTGTCAGTCTAACAGCGGTGGTTGTGAAATCGAAAATACAAGTTAAAAATGTAGTCGCTGAAAGGTTCAATCTTTAGTCGAGATGCAAGGGGCAGAAGAGGAAGAAACCTTCCGCTCACTTTAGTCGCACGCTCTCGCAGTACTGAACAACTCGCTGAGATTTTTTTCGAATGTAATTCTTAATGAATAAAACACCTCTCAATTGATAAAAAAAAGCTCTCGATTAATATTTTCGAGTACAATTTTAGCTATAGTACTCACTGAAATTTTCAGGCGCGAAGCAAGAATCAAAGTCTCGTTTAATTCTATCAGATAATGTATTTGAAGAACGTAATTAAAAACAGACTGCTCCCAAGTAAATTTTTAACTCAGGTAAAATATTGACAAAAGGGTAGAACTTAAATTGATGAAGAAGGATGAGAAATAAACAGAACAGCCTAATTTCTGATAATTTCGCAGAGTGTTTCATTTTTAATCCTTTGACGCGCCCGTAAAATTCGAAATGAAATTACGAATCAGCCGGATAGCGCTCAACTGCTTCATTTTTCCTTGAATCTTTAAAATAAGAAATTTACTCAAGTTTCATCGAGAGTAAAGAAAATAATAAAATGATGAGATTGACTTCCTCGACCAACACCTGATCTCAACTTGTGCATAGCTCGAAAATTCGTCAAACACTACTCGAGAGAAAAACGGAGGCAAAACCAAATGAGAGTGAACTAGAGCGCCAGTTGGGCTGAAGCGATTGCGAGAAGCATGCGGAGGAGCCGACGCCACGATCTGAGGAGGCGCACCCTCACTTCCCATTGAATAGAAAGAGTTTTTCTGTCCCCGCAATCGGAAGAATATACGCACGCAATGGAAGCATCGCCTCCGAAAAGTAGTAAACTACTGCTCCCAGTAATAACATCTGCTTAAGAATTTTCACTGCTTACGAAACTGAATTTGGTTATAGTATTATAGCAAAGCAATAATGACGAACCTAAGAAGGGAAGTGATTCTGAACGCTGAATTTTTCGATCGTTTATGAAAAGTATTGAGCAAATTGCAACCTCGTTTAGGAAGTGTGGTATACATTCGTTCGTTCTCACAGTGGTATTGCTATTTTAATTTGCAATGAACTGCCACTGTGCTATGATACGAGCAACAATTACTAGAGAATGGTTTTCTGCATAGGTTTTAAGCATCAGTCTGGTTCATATCGGCGTAATTCTTGTGCAGAGGGTGTGCCAACCTCGCCAAGTTCTCGACCACACCTCCGCCGCACCTAGTTGGGCTGAAGCACTTCCCGTCTGTAATACTGGCCTAGGATATTTTTTAACATCGTGCTTGATGCTAACTTGCTGTCGTTATCCTGTGCTTGAGACCGCTATCTCCGTCGAAGGAGAAGGCATAGAAATCTTGCGTTTCTTCAACGCAAGCGATATTTTGACTCTTTTTTACCGCTCTTCCATAGCATATAATGTAGCGAGTCAACACTAGCAAAATGAGTCCCATATCATGCAACTGGCCGCGTTTCACTGCAAGCAGTGTCTGAAAAATTGGACGATGACTCAGTAGCTCACCTCGCATCATTGAAGTTATGCTTGGTCAAACCTAAAGTTTTCTGCTTACTTGTTCGCTTACGTGTTCTTGGAAGATTGATAGAATGAGCCTAGCTAAATAGGGCTTCTGGTTGTATTTTTCTGGAGAAAATCAATAATTATGCTGAAAAATGCTAGTGCAAGTAGAACGCAGTGAACATAATTTTCACATTACAATTCCCTTTCATTTATTATGAAATGTTTTACCATCTTTCGGAAGAACTGTTTGAGATTCACTCCGGCCTGAAATATGAGCATCACTACCTGTATATAGGCACTGTGAAGACGGTGTACTTTTCGTAGCTTCTTGACAAATATGCGTTTGAATGAATGGCATACCAACTTCAAAATATATATACATATTGTCAGGGTCAAGCGACAGAAGGATTCCGTACAGCTCTAGTTGTTGGGATGTCGGGCTATAACACTCTCTGCACTCCGACCGCCTCGGGAATTGAAACACGAGAACCACCAATAAGTTTATTGATTGCGTGAAGAAAAAAACAAATATCTTAACTTATAGTGAGTAAATGTAGGATGCAGGTGGAAAACAGTGATGGTGGGCGAGCACAGCAGCAGCCACAGGACCCGTGCAGGATAGGGCACGCAGGACCCGTGAGCAGGATGAGGCATGCAGGCGCACCAGGCAACAAGCTAGCGAGTGAGCCAGTTAGAGTAGACGAGACGAGGACAAGAACCGACTCGAGCGTGGCTCCCCATGGCACAGGGTATGTCCAGCCTGCGGACAAACACACCACTTTTAACACTGTCAGCGGCTAGCTAAGGTCAACCTCTAATTTTTAGCGCGGGAGAGTCTCACGAGCAGGTCTAAATGGAGCTTGCTTCAAACGCGGCAAAACATAGCAGATACAAACAACAAATGTAGTAGACAAAATGATTAGATTAGACTGACTTACCAGCCAGTCCAAGTCTACGTATCCGCAACAAAGGCGATCCGAAGAGAGGAAGGGAAAAGGCGCCACCTGTCCTAGAGTTAAGGTAACGCGGATCCTATGTAGAAAAGACACAGGTACAATTAACTGAGAAAGAATGTTATGCAATAAGATAAGGTTGACGTAGACAGTAGCAAGTGCTGAAAGCGGAACGCAATGAACCTGAAACAAGATGGTACTTAACATTACAAACAATTAATTTCTACACAAAGAACGCCTACCTAACTCCTAGCTTGGGCCCTCACATCTAAAAAACACAGATGTAAACAACTTACTCGCTAGAAATGGTGACACTATCCAGTGCTTACAACAGTTAAGTTCACCAGGGTTCTACGGTTCAAGTCTAGAATAAAAAAAGAAACAAATTAGAGACAGGGCTTAACTACGTGAGCTACAAGAAACAAGTAACAATAACAACACTTCAGAAGGAGACTACAGCAGGCTCCTTCTATGATCACGAAAAATGTACCAATCTGCGAAACATCGCAGGCTAAATAGAAGATTAATCTATATCTACGTCTTCCGACGTCACCGGGAAGAAGTGCGGAAGGCCCACAGCGTCGCCCTACATATTTAAATATGTGTTCACTTTTCATGAACAATTCTTTTATTATTTTACTAATGACAGGACATAAAAAACCGGTATTTAAGTAATCATTTGCGTATATTTTACTTATGGCAGGTAGTAAAAATATTTTCTAAATGTAATTATTTACGCCATTTTTATTACCATTTATGAAATGACTCTTTTTCGGGCATTTTAATAAATTTCGGGAAAATTCATGAGAAAAACGAATGGTTAATGATGTTCTTGATAATCAGCGCTAACGTTTCAGCTATTTCTGGCTACTCTAGAAGAGAAAGTTTTTATTCTACATAATTTATTCATCAAGTTATTTATGTAGTCAAAAACATTAGAGGAATTATAAGCGTATTGAAGAAAGAGTTGTGTTCTTGGACATGACTCAAGTGTGCCAAGTGATCAGTCAGCTCACTATAGTAATGCTAACAGCAATGTTTTCAGCCATGGTAAAAAATTCTTCGGAACAGTAGCATTATCTTTTTTCTTGTGATGTTTCACTTTGTCTTGGACAATGGGTTCAATTATTATCGTCTTACTGGTATTTAGCACGAAGACAAAGTTACGCAGGCGCTAGGGTTTTTTAACGCCAGCTTCAAATTGAATAAACTTGAGCGTAAAGTAGTTTTATTCAATGCTCTTTTTAGATGTGTCTCATAATTACTGAACTTATTATGTATTGCTTTCTAGATTTTCCCTTCCTACAGCTTCTTTGCATTGATAGCGCTGTCATCAGAAATCCAGAGATTTTCTCTATTTTCCTGCGTAACTGTACGAGTGATGATCGGACAACATTGTCAGGATTTAAAATTTTAGTTAAGTGTAATATTGTGTCAGCAATGTTTGTCGCATTGATGTTTGTTGCATTAGTCATGTTGATAAATGATCAATAAAGGAATCAATTCTTCAAGAACAGTATACATTCTTCCATCATTTGAATTAGCTCTGTGCTAAAGTAAAGAATAAGTCAGTGATGGAACAAATTCATTTCTTTTTTTTTTGGAAAGAGTGAAGGACAGTTCGAACAAAGATGTGTAAAATCAAGGTAATTTGTTCTCATCGACTCACCAAATTATTGGATATTGATATATTATCAGAATTTTTCATATAACTTAGTAAACAATGTATACGAATGATTAAGATTTGATACATTTCAAATAAATTGATATGATCAACATTACATTAAACTACCAGCAAATTTGTGATAAATAAAAATCAAATTAAAACGATTAATGGACTAAATTTCAGATAATCGCACAAAAAGAATTAGCCTTTGACGTAGGATAACGAAGAAAAAGCTCACTTTTCGACTTGGTTCAATTTTACCTAGTCTACATTAATCA
This sequence comes from Platorchestia sp. MABIK, assembly GCA_014220935.1. NCBI lineage: Eukaryota > Metazoa > Arthropoda > Malacostraca > Amphipoda > Talitridae > Platorchestia > Platorchestia sp. MABIK. Next base: position 34,344 of record JACJUY010010036.1, on the reverse strand, counting down.
AGGCAATACTGACTGGAATAAATACTTGTCATTTTGAAGAGCCAGCTTGTGCGAAATAGCGGCTATCCTACGTTTTTTGAACAGCATTGAAGCCATTCAACGTGCGGGAACCGACCTGTGACAGAGTAAATATTATTAGCCCTTGATGTTGAAATTACATCATTTTTATTAAAAGAGAACATGGGTGCTCACATTTCATTAATAGATTGTGGCTTCAGCTAGCAAACATGATGCTCTTACAGTCGGCATAGTGACTCTCACTGGCGACTTTTATCATGCTCACCATTAATATCCTCCTAGTTATTCATTCCAGAACCTTCGTTGGATCTCGCCTCTTGAGACTTCCATCTTGAGCCTTCGCCTGCAACGCCCCAGCATCTGACCATCCGACACCTCCTCCACCGGCACGACCTAGTTCGGCCATCTGACGACTTGGGAATGTCCCCGTGCCTTGTTGGGGCGCCAGGTACCAGCTGTAGAATGAGAAGAGGAGGACACCGTGTGAGCGCGAGTAAGCGCCTGTAGCCATCACCTCACCACCGCACAGAGACACTTAACTTCACGAGATGAGCAGTGAGTCGCTGTGCTTGTCAATGTCGTGCGTAACCATCAAAGATTGCTTAGTTGAAGGCCACGGAAGTGTTCCGCTTCCTCCTCATCTAAAATCGCGCCTAGTAGGATATCAGATCGGTCTGTATTAGTTAGTTTAGATGTGAAGACCTGATCTGTAAGCGATTTAGAATTTCGGAACAGCATAATTTCGTATGACTTCTACTTGATGGAATATTTCTAACTTGGTTAAATCTTCCTAAGTGTATTAAAAGGAAGGCACGGGAGCTTGCGCCTGGAGACTACGATATATTGGCTCCGATTCGTTGGGCACTGTCTCGTGGATGAGGACCAGCGTTCCTCGACGTCCCGTTTATTTTCATCAAACATACAATTTTTCCCAGAAGCCATTGATTTATTTACTGACGACTTTGGTTTTAGTTGCATATTTGGGCCATCAGAGTACACGTTCGTCTCTGATATCGTTTTTTAATATTCCTCCCGTTCGACTTTGTCGTCACTTGACAGATTCTACTGAGCATAGAAAAGGAACAGTATACATTATAACCCTAACGGCAATATTTTGGTCGCCTGTCATTGGGTTTCTTTATCTATTGTCGGTAAAACAGTGGCAATTAGTTAACCATTGAGAATTCACATAAATGCAGCTAAGCAAAGGTCGAAGTGTATCTTGGAATGCGAACGACAATCCACTGCTATATTACACTTGCATGCTTGTTTTGGACAGGAGCGGAAATTTCTGGTATGAAACAAAGAAGGTGAAAGCCTGCTCTCAGATCTGCTGTCGTTCAGCATTCATAAGATTGTCTAGAATTACTTGCATTTATGTCATCGATACGTACGCCTTCGACCCTTGCTTCTCAGGCTCACATTTTCATCCAAGACACGACTCACGCTGGTAATTCACAGAAAACACACACTCCCATCAAGATGACTTTTTCCCCATGTGTACTTAACTATAGAGCTTGACATCATCATATTTGAGGAACGATGATGCCTCTTTTCACATCGGCCTGCAGACATAAATACTGAGCAGACATACGCGTCTCGGCTGCAAATAAATCGTTATGCACACCTTGATTTCTCATTTGCATGAGACTGGCCTTATCTTTCCATTTCTTCTAGAGATCTCATTTCCACAACATTTCTGAAATTAATATCGTTCTTTTGCGTTGGTTCCCGATGAATAATTCACGTACAATAATCCGAGTTGATTGTCTTTGTAAACGTGAGGCATCTAACCACACTTGCTGCTCCTCAGGAGCTTGAATTCGCTTGCCACCCGTGAACCATTTTTTATCTGCTGCATCGTAATGAAGGACGATACCGGATACCGAAATACTTCCTCTCGTATATGGAAGTTCGTGAATCAAAGAATAATGACTAGCTGCGTTCCTGCCTGACACTGTTTCGCAAATAAGTTAATATATGTGTTTTCATGAGAAAAGAATGTATACGAATACGTTTCTTTGTGCAACGCCTCTGTATACTAGAGAAGTGAAACATTAAGTCTTGTTGTCCTAAATGAATTGACGACCAGATCCACACGTGTTAAAATGTTACTTCGTTTTTCCTCCAGCTTTTTAACTGCATCATATGAATCATGCAGTATATACACTCGCAATCCTTTAACAAACTAGCCAATTTATTCGAATTGAAATCTCAAATGAGGAAACTTTGTATGTATTACAGTTCCTGTTTGTCGGCTTCGTGTCAGTGCTGTGCAATAAACAGCTGCTTGAAATTGTGTTAAAAAGCACGACGTTCTAGTGCATTAATTACAGTGAACCATGTGAAATCTTACGAGATTGAAAATAAAACGCTTAAAATATGGTCCACAGTGAAACGGAGCATATCATTTGAGCGATCTTGCATTCAAAAATACATGCACGGTACATTCATCACCTATACCCAGCTGAACATGCCTTCGTTTCGCTCATTCTGCACTTGACTGCATCGAATTCGTCACGCGACAGATAGGCAGAAACAGAAATGATGCTTACGGAGAGGAACGAAAGATGTTGGACAGAAATTTGGATTTTGGCAAAACCCTAGTCTTTTATGGGTAGGCCCACTCTAAGAGACCGTACATGTACCAGCTGCACCAAAGGGATCAACTCCTTTCCAAAGGTGCATCATTTAATCAAAGATAGCTAGTGTAAGCTTTCGTTTTATTCTGTTGATATCGTTTGTTCTTCACTTATTGCATCTTTACTATTGACTAATGAGATTGGAAAATTCTGAGGCATTTGAGCTCCAAGAGTCATTGTTAATTGTTAGAGTTGTCTGTCGTCAGACAACTATTGTAATCGGGTCAACTCTCAAGTTAAAAAACAGTTTATGATTGCGTTTGGAAACATTAGAATAAGTGGGTTAAATCAGGATTAGATATAATTGGTCTGGTAAGAATAGATTCAGTTTTTAAGAGTAAGATAAGGTATATTAAAATAGTTTGAAATGGGTTAAATTGAGATTGAATGACTTGAAATAAAATCGGTTTGGCTATTCAGGTTTATTGCAATATTCATGAATGTTTTACAGATATAGTTGGCTAAAATTGACCTTCAATCTTTAATTACTTTTAAGGATATACCATTAAAAAAACTTTGTCGCTCCCTAGAATAATAGAATAGTTTATATCAAAATATTCTAGGATATTTAGAAGTGTATTTATGTATTTCGCTTGCACTTAACTTTTACACTCTATTTACATATTAGTAAATATCGGATCAGCGTCGTTCATTTTGGCCGTGTTATTTTCATCAACGCTTTCTCTCTAAATGAGTGATTGTTGCGTACGGTATATTGCTTATCAGCCCCGTAACGTTAAAAAATTTTAAGAGCACACATTAATAAACCTTTCGGTTTTGTCATGCCAACGAGCAACTATAGCTCCTCAAATCTAACCATAAACGATTTCGTGTGAGAGTAATATATCTCTTGAAAGAGGTCTACATTGGTGAAGCAAATACAACTGTGATTTAAACAGAAACACTCAGGAGCAAATCTGAACCACAGACTGAAAAAACCTTGACGAAAGTTGCAGAAAAATTCATTCAGAGGTAAGAAGTACGTGGTTTACGTTCAAATTTATTCCAGCTTTTTCAATCACTTTTTACGGAAAGTTTAAAATGAATTAGGACTTGAAATAAACATCTGCTATGCAAATGCATGCATGGTGAATGAACCCGTTTGTTGGCTGCGTGGAAAGATCATGAATCTCGTTCTCTTTCATCAAAACTCCATTGATAATATGAGAATAGATATCATAGAACTTTAGGCGGCAGATGTTGAACTGGCAGTTATTTTAGGTTTCCTATATTGTAGAGTAAAGCTGTTCTTGTACCATGATCAGTTGGTAATTCGAATTGTTAATAGATAAATTCCATATTCTAGCGTCAGCTTTGTGGAAAACCTGTACTTTACGGGACTTCAAACCATTGAAATGTGTGTGGGAATTACTTATAATTTGTTTTTAATATAATATTGTAAAATAGCTGTAGGACCTGCTTTCTCGCATAGAAATTACCTTTTTAGTTTGTGTAAAATTTTCACGATGATCTGTCCTGAAACTCGAGGATTGATGCCAAGTTTGAATCGTAAAAACGTTTGCAACGAGACACAAAGCACTAGGAGCTTAAATCAAAAACTTCATTAACAGAATTATTCATTTTAATGCGAATACCTATATTTCTCATAGATCCACATGTTTCTTGTTGATTTTACCTAGACTGCTAATTACGACTTGCAATCTGAATTTTTAAGCTGATTATTTAAACCCATCAGATTGAATTTTAATAATCCATCTGGAATGTCCGGACTAATATCTAGAGCAATGCTGATGGACTATTAAAATTCTACTAATTTATATATATAAATTCCTTGTATACATCCTAATCATGGAATTTAACATCGTATTTTAAACTACAGAAATGGTATTGTACTATATATAAGTAGAGCATAAAAAGTCGACGCGTACAGATGTATTGAGATTTTTCTAAGTTCTTTCCGTACTGGCAGTTCTTCCAGAACCAAATTGGTCTGTGCTCCCACTTCAAAGCAAAATGTATCATTTCAAAGTAATTCGGCAATATGAGTTAGTTTCCGTGATGAAAGGCGAGTTTCTCATAAATGTGTTGCAAAATACCATTCAATTGCAATTGACCTTAAACTCCCACTTATTTTATGCCCCATGGCATGGTTAATTGATTTGTATTTTTAGTGAGTATTCAGATAGCCTAAGTAAGGATTTCTTGTAATATCATTCGCTTATAAAAACTAAACTCGTAAATTGTAATTTGAGAACATTTCCCCTCATCATTGAGAAAAATTTTGCTGCCTGCAAATTTTCCTAAATAACATCAAATCTTCTAAGCGTTTCAACGGAAATAAAAAATACTCGGTGTTAAGGAAATTTTAAACACATTCCTTGGAGCTGGTTATTTTCTTCTTAGAATTCTTCTCCTTACAGTATTGAATTTTCAGGATTCAAAGTTTCGAACGAGAACCCGGGTGACAGGGGTGTTTAAATTTACCAGATTTGGAAAAAGCACAGTGAACAGACATGATCATTTTTCTATTTGCATTTCAGTTTCTGAGCAAAACGTTCCATTTCTTGATTAACAACGTATGAAGATTTTTAAACGACCAGCAAGCATTCATACCCGCATTATTTTAAACGTGGAACTTTTTCTCTCCCGCAGGACTGGTTCACGATGCAGAAAATTCATAATGGGGAATTGTTTGTGATTTACACAGGGCTAAAAGACATTTTTTTAAGTAGCAAACAGCGTGCTTTTTCCGCGATTAAATGTGTTCCCTTACTTCTTGGCCATTTGAAAATTTTCTCTTAACATAGGACAAAATCATCCATTTATTGTAAAGAGTACAGCAACAAAGCTCAGGAAGGAGGGTAACAAATAATTGTTCGTAACACAGAGTAGAAATACATTAAAATTTGATTGGTATAGCTCAAATTAGCTACAACTGTCCTCAGTCGATGTTTATTGGAAGCCATGAAGGTCTAGCACAAGTCCGGCGAGTTTTTTGTTAATTCTTAAAGACAAACTTTGTCTAATTCAGCCAGATTAGAAGCTTGTCTCTCGCTAATTTAAATTTCCAGTTTGCAACAAATATTTTCTATTAGATGTCGAACCAGAGATTGCAAAGACTACACCGCTACACACCATGATGCTTCAAAACTATGATTCCGTGGTTGTGCACCTAATCTGAAGTGTATTTCATCCGTGTTCAGCCTTTGTTATCTTGCTGAAACACTCATTCAGGCATCTTCAATTTTACGTCCCGAGAAAAACGAGTGAAATATTCAGACAAAGTATTACCATAATTTGGTAAAGTTCATCATCGTTTTCACAACTGAAAGTCATCCTATGTCTGCAGATCAAAACCACCTCACAACATATTGCTCCAACGAGATGGTTCACGGGGAGAAGAGTGTTCTGTCGCTGCGTGGAAGCATTTAGCCGTCGCCAAACAGCTCTATAGGAATTGCTACCCAACAGGTCAATTTTGTTTTCCTCTTCAGACAAAGTCATCAAAATAGATATTTTCTTCTTTGAAAACGCATTAACGTATTCCAACCGAGCACCTTAAAAATGCGACTGTTCGAGCTAAGCGCTTCTTCAGGTATCCATCGCACAAAACATCGGAGAATTGGCTGTTTAGTTATCCTTCAAGCCTACAAACGCCGTAAAATCTGGTTATTCTCGATGAGATATCTTGGGGTCGTTTTTACCCTAATCAGAAACTTGCAGTTATGTCAAACCATCGCTTGAATTGTTTGTTTTGTATTTTCTTTCTTCTATTGCCGTCAAATATTTTTACCAGGCTGAAAGCATTCTCTCACAGTCTTTCTTTGTACGGGATGTATCTTCGTTAACATCTATCATTGTATGAGGGAAATATTTTCATGTGCTTCCTCGATCCAAAATGGGGGAATAATGTACATCTTTCTGAATATTTTCGTCAGAGAAGCTTGGTAGAGAAAGTTTTTTTATTTTGACGTTTTGAATTACTCGTGTGAAAAACAGGAATTCACGAGATTCAATATGCAAAGCGAGCAAAGTGTTTCTCCTCCTTTTCAAAACATTTTCCGCATTTACTTCGTTTCTCCGCCTTTTCAAATGGTTTCTCCGCCTCTATTATTTTTCTCCAACATAAGAACATGGAAATTGTTTTCGAAGCGCTGCACTTCCCAACCCCACCTCTACTGATCTAGGAGCCAACTTTTACATGTTACTCTAACGGTTTTGAGTAAATGGCATTTCCATTGTGACCAAAATAAATAACAAGGAACGCTCAAATTTTAAGACTGACCTCTAGAGTTCAAAATTCGCTCATTGTTCGCAAATACTTTGTAGCGTTTTGTTCTTAATAATTTGCAATTTTGAATAATTTAAAAAAATAACTATACATTTGTCTCAGCTTGTATTCGATTATATTCACGCTCTGCATTAGTTCAGTTAGGATCTCATGATTAATTATTTTGTGAATTGAAACTTGTCTCAAGAAAATTCATAACTGGCAAGTCCCATTGCTGAAAATAATCTCTAATTAAATTCGTTTCACTCATTTTAAGATACGTACCCTTTCTCACTAAGTGTCAAGATTTTCGTACTCAATTAAAGATATGAAATGTCGTTCTCAATTTAAGATTTGTACCCTTTCCCACTGAGGTGGAGGCTTTTAGTATCCATGGCCATACCATTAACGCTGCACATCATTGTACGTCGGTATGACCTCATGAAGCCTTTACACTGAAATATGCGAGCATTTTTCAATGAGCTGCCACGCTAAGACCAAATAAGATAGTTTGACCACTCTCCATACTCCGTTGCTCGAATTCACTTAGTGAAAATTTGTGGGTTTTTGTATCCAATAAAAATTTATGAATTTAAGGATCCATATTTAGGTGTTTTTTTTACTAGGGTTTGAGTATATAACAGTTTTTTTTAATTTTAGTTACGTATTTTAACAGCTCATTTCTTCTCCGAAAGGTTGATTATTTTTTGTAGCGTCTTTATCATCACTTTTTCCGTGCTTTCTAGGTTCGGATGGTGACACAAATTGTGTTATGAGGTTGACTCCGTAACTTTTCGAATAATGAAAGTTGCATTTCAAGAGAACTTAATCTATCTGACGACGTTTTTAATATAAATGCATTCCAATATAATTCCAACACCATGCATCAGTTTTCCGTGAGTAATTTCAGGTATTAAACTTCGAATGATGAGAGCGATCTTAATGATCCTAAAAAATTAGCTCCATCATCTCATACATGGGCTCATGACAATCAGTTGACAAAAACCGCAGTCAATTCATACTAACTTACTTGAGCAGACTCAGATTACAATGCAGTTTCCCCTTCATTGCAATTTAAGGCTTGGAATTATTTGCCTCCAAACTCCCGTGAGAAAAGCTGCTATGGATTCTTCAAAACAAGTATTCGATATTCTCTGTAATTTAGGTGTTCATGAATCTACATGTTAAGAAATAGCTGCCCCCGTTCTACAAGATGATTCAAAATGATAGGCCTATTGCTCAAAAATAAAAACTAATCCAAAGTTTATTTTGGAGAATTCAGCTCTCGCTTGCATCAGTACCTGACGTGTTATATTATACGTACAATGAAATTTTTCCATCTTTTCACGCATAAAAGATTTTCGATCACTCTACTGTGTGTTAAAGTGTTTTAGAATAATTGAAATTGTAAACATAGAATAAGGTTTCTATAGGATGCCCTAGAATTCACTGAACTTAGTCAGGCCCAAGAACAGTTAGTCATATTTCACCCTGTCCAATGCAATAGTTCTATAATTCTAAATAATGATTCTACTGATGTATTGCTCGTAGAAAATTAATTAGGACACTTTTTAAACATTCAAGAAGACTTCATGATTTTTATAAATACATTACAAAAACGACGGAAAATTTCATTTTCTGGGAAAGATCGGTTTCATGGTGATGGATGTCACCGTGAAATTTTTGAGAAATTTTGAAACACAGTCCTGAGAAAATAGTGATGTATGACTTGTTTACCATTATTATGTTAACTCACACAGTCCCCAGTAAATTTGAGGTGTGAAAGTTGTGCGTCAATATTAAATTAATGCACAGGCCCCACATAATTTGGGCAAGAAAATAGTGCGTCAATATTAAATTAACGGACTGTCCCCAGAACACTTGTGTAATAATTGTCTATCTATATTTAAATTAGCTCGTATACTCCCCAGAAAGCTCATATTATGATAATTTCGTGTCTTTATTAAATGAACAAATACAGTCTCCATAAAACATTTGTCTTGAGAATTGTGTCGTGATTGAATGAACTAAGGCAGCCCCCAGATAACATGTGATATGAAAATTGTACGTCATTGCTAAGTTATCTGAATTACTGAACAGCGTCATCAGAAAATGATTTTAAAAGTTTTAAATTTTTATTAGAGGGAGCTGGGTTTACGAGCGAGAGACCCTATCGCTTATGGAAGTCATTTCTGAGCATTTTTGGCAGCGAGCCACACTGCTGTCCGGTAGAAGAGATGTAGACTGTCTAGTTCGGACAAAGAACCAAAAGTTTAGAGCTATTTTATCTTTATCATTCGATGAGAAGCTTAAAATGAAGGTCTGAATCTAAAGACAAAATGCCTCCACACTTATGGTAGTTCGAATAATTTTCAAAATACAATTTGGCCCTCAAAATTCGGGCTTATGTTTCATGCACAGCAATATTAGAGACAGAAATATTTTTTCAATTGACTAATTTGAAGTTAGGCACAATTGGCATTCAATAAGAATATTTTTGTCCATATTTTGCGAGTAAAAGACATCGCTCAAGAAAAGGAGACATGAAGCAAGAGCAGCCATTAATAAATTTCTTTTTAATTTCTGCACCCAAAAACAACGAAACCGTGAGAAAATATTTCATTGCGATTTAGGATATAATTTTCGACCACGATTTCTCTTAGTTTCATCATTTATTTGGTTACGTTTCATTGACCATGATTTATTCTCATTACTGTCTTACTACTTAACTGGAAATATCTTTTCCATGCTCAAAACCCTCACCGCAGATATACATAACGCAAAAACTTAGAAGTGTGCATCAAAATCTAATACGTATGTGGGATTTCGCCTCACAAATTGAATCCATCTGTTTCAGACAGCATAACATCTATACATTTCATTCGTTCTACTGTATCAGGTGCGCATTAATATTTATGCGCTACTATACTTACTAAAACTAACAACTAAAATAATATAACATTATTGCATCAAATGTGAGCATTAAATTGGTCAAGTATGAAAACTAGACCAGAGACAGCACAGAATACAATAAAGGTGAATGAGTCGCGTGCCCAATCACCCGCATTGGAGTGAAAAATAATGCTGCTGATTTGATTTCGAAGCTTAGAGCTGACAGTGACGCACTGAACTACGACAGTTCAATTCTTCTTTGAGCATTTTTCTGTGGGTTCAAAGAAGAGTTCATTCAAGTAGATTCATTAATTTTTTTTACGGTAACTATGTTGCATAAGATTTGACCTCATTCAATTTGCTCATTCAATAGCTAACTATCTGAGTGTCTGCGCTCCATGACAGTGTGCATACTTGTAGCTCTTCAGGACTTGAGAAAAGACTTGATCTGTGTCTCGCTTGTTATAATGCATAGTTCATAGATCATGCATGGAACATTAACAGCGGTGCTTGTTTCAATTGTGTTCAGATTTAACACTTTGACTGCGACTGCTAAATATTAAGTTCAACGCCGAACTCAAATTTAAAGTAAATTGCAGTAAACTGTTTTGAAAATACCAAACATGAATTGGATCGTGCCTTCATTTAGCTTTGGTTAAGTATTTATGAAAATTGAGTTCGCGACTACTGGACGGTCAGCAGCATTATGAAAATTACCTCCGTGTACCACCGGTGGCGCACGTCGCAGTCAAAGTGTTAATAGCCTGTTTCACACTCTAACTCCTTAGTTTTGAATTAAGATAAAGAATTTTAAAACTACGTAAATAGTTTCTTTATCAGACAACTGCCCGGGCTTCATTGCTTTGAATAGGTCAAATGTCTACCATAAGCTACGAGCAACTCATAAAGAGCACTTCCGTCATGCTTGTTCGACATCGAGATCCCAGCAGTGAATATCTCTTTTTAAAATCCATCCCAATACACCTTTATTTCAGATTAACTTGTAACATGTGCCACATATACATGTATAAGCGAAAAGATTTGTCCTTGAGTTTAATAGATGTTCAGACCAGTACATATACGAACAATAAATGTTCACAGTCCAATACAATTCGAGACAATCTTCGCACACACATTTTTTGATAGTTCACGATCGGGGACATGAGTAGCAACTGTAGACTGATACCTAGATCAAAAAGAAAATATACTTCGAATTTCTCAGAATAAGTTACTTAGTAACGAGTATCGTGTTGTAACAATGCCGTAAATCAATAAATTGCCTTTCAAACTCATATTTTAATGAACGGTAACTCCTTTCTGTCAAATTAATTACCGCAAATCACAGCCTGCAGTCCCCGTGTGACTGGAGTCCGAAGTACGACCAGCGCGGTGAAGGGAATGCCAGATTTAGTGGGAATGCCTAGTAGAAGTGTTTTTTTATTACTTTTTATAGTCTCATTAACACATTGTCATAGAAAATTAGAAGGAATCTTGGCTCTAAGACTGATGCTACAAGAATGAAAATTAATTCAATTAGTGAGCGGTTAAACTATTCTAACTACGTTCAAAATATTGCGACGATGCTAATAAGAGTTAAAAATAAGTTAAAAATTGAATAGCATAGCATAGTCATTCTGAGATATTAAAATCAGAAAATACGAGCATCTTAAATACACACTTGACAGGCGGATGAAAAATCCACAATTAAACAACAGGAATTGCGAGGATGTTTCTGTGCGTCGTTAAAGCTTGTTAAACGTTCAGCAAAGAGGCAACAGCTCGGTACACATGGGCATTGAGGAAAATAGCGAAGAAATCCGACCATTGGCGAGAAGAATGGTGAAGATAATGAGCCGATCAGTATGCGTCATCACTCAATATTAAGAAGAGATGACTTTTTTGCAGCCGCTACCGAAAAGTAGTCAATCGCGAAGTAACGAAACCTGCTGCATGCTAGCGCCTGCAATCAGTAAAACAGTAAATCTGTAATATTGAAACTGTTTTATATACAGGGTGTTTCAAAAATACACGGCATAATTTCAGGTATGTATTTCCCACATGTAGACAATCAAAATAGTTCATTACAACATATGTCCGGAAATGCTTCATTTCCGAGTTATGGCCTTCACA
>JACJUY010010035.1:0-23825 GCA_014220935.1 Platorchestia sp. MABIK | reverse complement strand
GGCAGGTGATGTAGTGTGGCAGGTGATGTAGTATGGTAGGTGAGGGTTGTGGAAGGCCAGCCAACTTGTGAAGCACGCTCAGCCTAACTTCAAATAGGAAAATCGTGTATTTACTATGATTTTGAAACCTGTATAAAAGATTAGATAGGTTTGATAAGTTAGTTCAAGCCTCCCTAACCACAACAAAGATGTTAGGAGAGTACCGTTCAGTAATGAGTTGAAGGAACGGGGAATCTGTAAATGCACAAACCAAGTTTTCATACAAGATCTCCTGGGCATAGAATTAGCAAGTTAGAAAATGAGTTTATGAAACAAAATCAAAGTTAAAAAGGAAAGTAGAAAGTACTAAAATACAGGGCAGCAGTGAACCGAAAAAAGGACAATTTGTTACAAAACCAAGATCTATTTTAACTGAATGAAGGGTAAGCCTACCTAACCTTTAGCTCAGGCCCTCACATATTTCCCCAGGGGACGCTATCTCGCTTAGATACAAATGCATCTTCCTGAGGTGAATTGATATCGATATAAAATGCCACATAACTCTCGATCAAGAACAAATGCCACTTCTCAAGAAACTGCTTCCATTCAGTATGGCTTCACCACGTAGTACTTACCAGACTTTGTCGTGCCTCACAAGAGAAAATTCCTAGATACCCAGAGCGAATGCTAGACACGTGGACAAAAATCACTAACGATGCCGATGTTTCAAAGTGAAACCCAGACAGGGGAGAATCTTTTTCAACCTTTTTGTTTGACCAACAACTCTTGATGACAGAAAAATTCAGTTGTAATCAACGCAAACGAATCATAAAATCTCATTTTAAAAAGGAGCGACGAATTACAAGCCAGAGATGAAGAATGCGATGAGCGTTGAGTTACGTTCAGGCAGAGACCCAATACCAGCGGTTGGCAACAAAATTGTAGCGGTGGTTGTAGTGGTAGAGTGCTTTTTACACTGAATGAACGAAGCATGATGGGGAACCGAAGCCATAAAACACTTTCATTCTCGAGATGATTGAAGTCCCCGCACTGAGAGAAATTTTTGAGACACCTGTGTGTCTCACAAGGTTATTCGAAATATTTTGATGCGCAGTAGAATTTCTTCGTTGACCACATATTAAAGTGGTTGAGAGAGTTAAAATACATATTGACGTTTCAACCGGCTAAATTTTTTTTGTAGAAAACCGAACTGTGTTTAGATTCTGTGAATGAAGTACAATTCTCCTAAAAATCCAAATCCCTTCACTAATTTTTCTTCTAATTCTCAGATGTTCTTAGACGTTGTCTGTACATTAGTGTACTCCGTGGCCCGTCTGATAAAGTGAAATATTTATGTGGAATAAAATTGATTTACGTTCAAGTGTGTCATGGTTGGCACACCTAAGTGTGTCGTATAAGCCCATGACACATAAAAGTGTCTCGGTTTTAGGACAAAATTTTTCTCAGTGCGGGGTAAAGAATGCAATAAGTGGTTATGGAGCCGAAAAGTCCATTTCGGGGACGAAAAGAGGAAATTCAGTCCGAGAGGATTACCGAAAAACCTCATGAAAGAAAAACATCAATGCAACAGACGCTGCATAGAAGCGCTGTCACTCATTGCTTTCCTAATGCAAAAGGTTTTGTTATCACATCAGTTCACGAATAATTGTATCACATGAGCGAAGGGTTTTCAATGAGATAAACATGTGGAAAATTATACAGGTATGTGAAACAAAGAAGACACTTGTGAGCAAAGGTCAGTTGCTCGAAACCACAACCTCCCTCAAGAAAGAGAATTGGAAAGAAAAGAGAGGGCTGGGACCACAAAGCCATGGACCCTCGTCGTTTTCTTGCTATACATGCATCAGATGCAGGTGTGAGCGGCTACAGAAGAGCGCAGATTCCTCCAGGGAAACGTATCAGCAGATTCAGGTATTAGAGGCTACAGAAGAGCGCAGATTTCAGCCAGTGAAGCGCAGCAAAATGTACTCAAAACTCTCATGCCTCGAGGGAGCGCCAAGCCTCGAAGCAGCTCTGAAGAACAATGCCCTAAAGCGCACCTCTATAAGGGGAGGAAGGAACGTCCGATAAAAAACAACAACGCGGAAACAGAACCATCGAAAACTGGAGGTATCACGAAAAAGGAAACTTCAAAGGAGACCTCAAAGGAAGGTAACATCAAGGAAAAGATTCTAATGAGATAGCTCTTGACGTTGTTACGGGGCATAATTGCCTCATTTAACAAACGGGAAGCCGTCCTAGAACAAAGCCAATCGTATTTATCGGTTCTGTTAATTCGAAACCGTCCTTTAAACAAGGCGAGGCAGCGACGGGCTATTGATGGCGTGATTAGCGATGCAAGACTTCAATTTGCACAAATGAAGCAAAGGGAACGTTGCAAAATGGTCGATATTTGCCCGGCATCAGCAGCAGGAGCACGCTCGAGTGATGAACGCTGCAGCAGAACTCAGTGTAATGAATGAGGCCAAAATTGCGGGCTCCAGCCGAGTGGTGAAGAAGAGTTTAGTGAAGGAGTAACACAATTGCACGGGACGATTGCGCGGCGCCCCTGGCATGGTAAACAAGGAGCGAAATTACTACGGTCAATTTTGCGGTGGAAATGTACTTGATGGACTGAAAAGTAAATTGAGCCGCTCATTCTAAACGTTTCTGAACGTTCAGACAGCGCCAGGAGGCAGATCTCTTCCGATACAACTCTTGTGTGCAGTACAGCAGGAGATATAAAGTCAATGCGTGTAAGTGCGGTGAGCATTTATCGAGTTTGAGATTCACTGGACTTTCTTTAAGCACTGAACCTCTCCAATGCTCTTATTTTTAGCTATTGGTTATTAATTGTTACCCAAAATTCAGCCAAATCCAGAACTCTAGAATAGTGGTGAACAACTTTTGCTTACAGCTGCACCAGGCCCAAGGCGTTCGAGTATAAGGTACAGAGATGATTGTAATAATACATGATATTTCTAGTAATAATTGTAATTATAACATTTTTAGGAGAGGTGATTTTCAGTTTTTACTTTATCATACGTTCCCAAAATAATTTAATTCTCGACCTTTATGCCATTTTACGTTTCATATTTTAAAGTAGGAAAGGATTAGTTTGAATTTTACTGTTTGAGTTAAATAATTGAAACAATTACTAATACTTAAAGCATGACAACAGGTACCGCATTTACTCTAATTTATCCGTGCACGTGCCCGTCTCAGGTGAAAGATTGCTTACCGTATGATTGCGAGACCTTCAAAAAATTTAAGCACAATAATGTTAACTGGAGTCGACAAGCAATTATAAACGGAAAAACGCGATCTCTCTACGTACATTCAAAGCATTCTTGGAATTTAAGTGAAGCGTCCGGAAATATTTTAATCAAAAATAGAAGCAAAGAGTTGAGATTTAATTCGTTGTTTCCCTCGGTCGGAGTTGCAACCGTTTTACAGGTAAATTTTTTTTCCTTAAATAATAAACAACTCAACGTTAGTGCATAAATGCAGACATCATTACCGCAAAATCCCGACATAAAACTGTGCCTCTGAACCTTCTTGATAAAAATAGCGACACGTTTGGGAGGAATACTGTACAAACATGAAGTACAGAAGCTAGTAGAATAAATAATAAGAATAAACCCAAGAATAAATTATTCTCGCACATCAGAAAATCAAAAGATAATTAACAAAATTTCTTTCTCTTTCATGGCATTCTCGGCGTCTCACTTCGTTTTCTAAATGCCGAGCTACATTTACAGAACGACTGCGAGGTGATGAATAGTGTTATGTTCGAGGGTAGAGTTCTTGTCGTTCAGGCTGCCCAGCGATTATGTAGACTTATAAACACAGCAAACACCAATGTATAGTACGCACAAATACATATATTTCAGTTCATATCAGAATTGGTCACATTAAATTTATGAGCTAACTCAATTTCTTCCGTGACCTGAAGGCACTGAGCTACACTCTTGGTTGTTCACACTCGAAGTCTTCAATTCGATCCCGCATCTAGGCGGAACATTTGACGTAGAGGGTAGCTCTTCTGGTGACGTAAAAAATGGTGAATGCGAGTGGGAAGCTGAGAGAGAAATCTTTCAATTGAAAGAACTTACATTTCGCCTCGCCCTATCTTTAGGGAAACAGAAAAACCATTGTAAATTCAGGAAATTTAAATTTAAATATAAAGGGATCAGTAGTAATGTTTTTGTAAAGATGACTCGCGCACTTCTTGTTTAATTCAGTACAGGAGCAGTCGGCAACGGTGACCGACTCGTGAGAGTGCAGGAATTGATCCCACGGGCCTGATGAAAAAAAATTCTGTTAAGTTTGATTGCAGCAGCGAGTCATTTACATCGTGATGAGAAGATTTGCAAAACGAGACAGTAATGAAGGGGCACACTTCTCTTTCAACACGGCTATCCTTCCCCAATGAAAAACGCAAAGGCGTTTAACTTATAAACGTACAAGGTTTTAGGAGGACAGAAGTTTAATCACTTTACTGTGCTCAAATGAAAATGAACTAACAACGGTAAATTTATAATTACTCCAAAGCTGTCAACTGGAGTAATTTACTCGATTTACTGTCAACTAATAGGCAGTGTGAATCTCTGTTGCCTACGGAGCTTCAATTAGGCTAGGCCACCTCAACGACTGCCGGACGCGAGCAGCAGTCACAAATTCAAGGACAGAGACCGAGCTCTATTTTCCATGCATTTCCAGGTGGCTGGAGCGACCGCATCCAATTCCTGGATTGCAGTCAGTCTGACTTCATATCAAGGTAGTTTGCGCCGCCGTGTGACTGCCATTAATAAATCCGAGGCAGAGCTGCGCCGCCCAGATTAATGACCGCAAGCTGCTGCTCCCTCCTTTTAGTCTGAGGGCAAAGTCTTGCTCTGTGTGAGGGGATAAAGGGACACAACTCCTCTTGGGCTTCGGCTCAGGGACCTCTTGAGGGCTTCCAGTCCATGAGATCGAGCAGACCTTTCGAGGAACTAGTGCGCTTTGAAATCGAGGGCTGTGTTTTGGGGACTCAAGCTTTGATATCGATGACACCTTTCAAAGGCAGGATCTTTGAAACACGGAGACATGCTGCCGAAATTGGATCTTCGAAATTGACGGACAGGATTTGTGTGAAGTGAACTTTGGACAGAAGATGAATGGCCGAGGAGACTTAATCTTTGACATCGAGGGGCAAAATATGGGTTTGCATGATCAAAGCATTGAAATCAAAAGACCGATCATTATGTCGAACAGTGAAATCTAGCAACGTTTACATAATTTTAAAAGTTAAATTTACAGTGCGTTAGGCCCGAGTTTGATATCATTTACTTCGTTTGATCGGACGTGATCGCCTAGTTCAGCATTCTTGTTCCACGTTTAGAAACAGGTTAGTTACCATGCTGAACTGAGTCTAGACGCTGCGAGAAACGATATTCAATTCATCAAAAATTAAAGCATGCCATGAGCTTTTCATATGGTGTACAATATAATCTGAGGGATGCGCTATCGCTTATGGATACTTCGCCGACCATTTTAAATTAGAGAAATTTTATTTTTTTTGCTAGTCATGCTTTATGTAAAATCATGAGACGCACTGTGTGAGTATAGTTGAGCCATCGCAGAGTACTGGCTTCCCTGTGTAACTAAAATAAGTTTACCCTGAAATTTCTGTAGTGAATATTAAATCATCTCTAACATTCAGCTTTAAAACTAGTGCAAAAATAATATATTAATATTATTCACAGCACAATTAATTATCACCGTTGAAACTAGAGGAAACTAAGGTTGATAATGTTTATTACACCGCTAACATTCACGGTTGGAACCAGGACAAAAGAAATGAGATTAATAACACACACACATAATACCTAACATTCACCACCGGAACTAGATCTGAACTGATATGATTAATTAGTTTTGAAAGACACCCAAATATATGCTTGCGCGCTCATAACGTCAACTATCAAAAAGTCCAGTGACAGTAAACTAGGTCCAATTCACATCGCTGCTCGATTCGTTGTAATAGCAATTGGCCTGCTCATGCAGAAGTTATTAGAAATCTCAAAGCAAAATCAATAATTGCATATTCCCAGCTTTTGAGAGTGCTACGTATCAGTGAGTAAATGCATTTGGCATTTCATGAAAAGTATGCATCACAATGGGAAAGTTAGAAAAATAAAATAACTAAAATTCAGGATAGTACAGTACGCGGCAACGAACACCAAACTTACTAAAACTTGAACTGAAGCCTGTACCGTCATCTCGACTTACTGAAGCCTGCACCGTCATCTCGACTTACTGAAGCCTGCACCGTCACCTCGACTTACTGAAGCCTGCACCGTCATCTCGACTTACTGAAGCCTGCACCGTCACCTCGATTTCCTGATGCCTGTACCGTCAACAAACACTATAATACATTGATCGATTGAAGAACCGGTAACTCGATAGATTAAAGTTATGCTTGTTTATGCAAAGCAGGCGTTGATTATCTCATCTATTGGAGGGAGCAAAATTTTAATTAATTCCACCCGCTGAACACCAAAGATTTTCCGCGACAACGCCGAGGACGTTAAGAGCGTTAACTTAATATCGTCGTTGCTCCCGGTGATATGGAGCAGCTTGCTCACGGAAAATCATCTCGAATATTCCATGGAGCGTTAAAAAGAGCGACTACACTCGGAAAAGCATATTAAAGTAATTCCAAGAGTTATACTTGTTTTTGAAAACTGTGTCGGCATGCCTCGAGTGGGGTCTGATTGTTTAACACGTTGACCGTAGGGTGAGCCATCGGTGGCTTTGCAGAGGATTTTCACACCGCTGCTAACCGACTAGTAGTCAGAAACTCACTTTCTATAGGTACTCAATGAATGCTAATTAAAGGCGCTATCCAGTTCATGTTTATTATTTAGAAAATTGCTTGCTATAATTGACTCTGAATTTGAGTTGAATGTTGAACTTCAGTTCAACCCATGGAGGCCCAACTGAACTTATTCGGGCTCACAGGTATCTATACTCAAATTTTACCACTGTACTAGAATTAAGAAACAATTTCCTTCTGAATCGCTTGTGGTATATAAATTGCTTAAATTGTTTAAAATTCTTTCATCGCTCACCATCGAGGGCCACATGGCGGCGCCTGATACCCGTCCGCCGGTTTCTTGGCCTCATCTAATTGATGGATGGAGTTAGGTTCGGCTGTTTTTTTTGACTAGATAACGTCGCTAATGAGGCGCACCGGCGTCATTCATTTAGGCTGCATTTGGGTAAATCCCTGCCCACACAAGCTTTTCGTAAACAAGACCATCTTAGAACTTAAGGCAGGGATGGATGCGTGTTTTGAAATTGTATTTGCATTCAAATTGAGTCCTCGAGTGTCAGATCATGCAACGCTTGACGCAGAGACTTGCTACTAGCTGTGTGGTAGCTGAGTTTTGAATAAAAAAAACGTTACAACCGCTCTGAAATGCAGTTCCATCGTTAAACATTGCTGAGAAATCCAATTATAAGCAATGAAAATTAGAACCCTAAATCGAGAAACATTCGCCAATGAGAGGGGAATTATTAAACATCCTCTACGCAATTAGCTGATGTACTTGCGTAACTTTGCTAAGTAGAAAACACCTTTCTTAATATGCTCCACAATTTTCATACTCTTAATCAGATTTATCCCTTAAATCCGTGGAAAATTTTTAGCGTGGAAAGTAAAATCACCATTCAAAAGTATTCCCGTCAAACTTCAAAATAACCTTATTGAGAGTTCATTCATATATGCTTCATTTTATTACTCAAGTCGAGCCGGAATTTTGTATCTCTAAAAATCGCGCCCCCCAAAAGCACGCTCTTATATCCTCATTTTGCCTATCCCTTCACTCCCTCACACCACCGCAGCGCAGACCGACACACGCACAAGTTTCGCAATCAAAAGAGAATTTGTGCTTCTTCTTTCACCCCATAAGCAAATTGCAACACTCAGTACACTGGTGAGGGCTGAAAAATGAGTAATTCCGCAGTCATTATGCACCAAATTGAAAATGCAAGTTTTTACATAAACGCTCTTCAAGGTAACTTTGTGGAGACGATGTGTTGCCGAGTTTGTCTTTACGTTTGCTGCTACGTGAGTGGCGCATGTGCTGAGGAAGCGCACACCTCCTTTAGCTGCTACAAAATTAAAAATGCTCGCTTCAATTAATTCGACTCGAAATTCGTGAGTGAATTGGGTTGTGGCTTTAGTTATTTCATTCATATTTAAGCCACACACAAGTTAAGAGTTGTCTGAAAAGAAGTATGTATTATGCTTGTGTGGGAATACTTGCGTAAATGCAAAGCAAGTAAATGTATTGTATGTCTCAAGTTTATTAACTAGTGAAAGTAACAATTCAAATACACCATAATACTCAATTGTATCAAAATGTTCACTTTCCTTTCTCAGATAAAATTTATCGCAAGTGGATATCGACGTCAGTGTGGAACTTTATCAAAGGTATCATCAAAACATATGGGATATCTAATTTCAAATGCTTTACGAATATTTTGAACGTCAGTTCAAAGTACTGCTTACCTTCACACAAATAATTTCCTTTTAACTCGGCCTGAAACTTTGAACAATCTCCAAGTAAACGCTTTCCTGCAAGCTTATTATGATTTTTCCCAACTAAACCAACAAAATTTCGAACAAAAATGCCTCTTTTAATTCTTCGAATAAATTTCTCTTATATCCAAGTTTATTTGGGGACTACGTTTAACCCTAAATCCCTTACTGGAACTTGAAATTCAAGCAAGGGAAATTTAGTTCCTTCTTACGTTTATTTACGTCAGTTCTGTACAAATTGTACACGGGTTGAATAGTAACGAAATGTTGCACCGTTGATGTTTTACTTTAGTTAGCAGCACACAGACAGCCACAAAACATCACTTGGAAGGCAGGCACCAGCAGCTCTCTGCGCAGGGACCGCCAGTGTCCCGTGTGTTGGGCGTAAAATATCCCATTTTATGTAGAGACGGGAAATATATCTTGGGCACAGAAACTTGTAGTTATGGTGCCAAACTTCTATCTTATTGCACCAACAATTGTTTTTTTGGTGCCAAAAATTGTATTTTTAGGTCTGTAATTTTTTTTTTCTTAAAAATTGTAGTTTTTAAAGCAATAACTATTTTTAAGCAAAAAAATGAATCCGTTGACAGTTTTTTAGGGTACAAAAATTGTGTTTTCGTGCACAAAAACTGATTTTTCAGTGAAAATTTTTTTTAGCCCATGAGCCACATTTTTGGAACAAAATTACCGGGTTTAAGCGTGAAAAATACGCTTTTCGTTGGAACCGTCTCAAGACAAAAAAGTGAATTTTAGTCACAGAAATAGCATTTGTCAGGACACGAGTTACTGGACGCAGAAGCGAGAGCACAGAGCGGCGCAGACACGGCGCTGAGGGCGCGAAGACCAGGCTCCCGGGCGCAAAAAATTAGGCCAACAGCGCGGAGAAGTTACAACAAATTAGCGGAGTTCTTTGATATTTTCATGGGGCCGAAGTTTAGGGGTGAACTTAAGTAACAAACGCGTCTCCAAGTTGCGTCTCCTCTCGCTCCAATTAGCGACCTGCTCTCGAAGGAAACTCTTAAGTTTGTAAAACAAAGAAGAAAAATGTTGCCGCATATCTTAAAGCGCGAGCAAATTTTGTATTATTTCTTCTAACGAAGGTGCTGCGATGGAAAGCCTAAAAGTTTCGGTGTTTCTAGGCTTGAAGTCTCTCATTAGCACGCGATATGGAACCGAGCGAGATTCTCTGCTCCAAATTGTATAGAATATTTAGCAAAGCGCTTTATTGTGAGAGGTGAGAGGAATTTTAAATAATTTCAATCATACTATATATATACATTTTTTACGCGCAGTGTAAAATGAAGAGCTCCAAATAACATAGGATGCATGAGAGGTAGAATTCGCAGCGAAAATTTTTTGATAAGTGAGGGTTTTTTCGAAGGTATAAGTAAATAAAAGGTTTTACGTGGAAGACTAGCTTCACACCGTTTAAAATACATGATGAATTTCAAATACATGTTTTTTTTGCCAGCGTGAGCATTGAAAAAAATACACCAGAATTACCGTAGCTATTATGAGTAAGTTTTTAAACTAAAATATGCAAAAAAATTAAGCAGAGTCAGGGAGAATTATGAAACAGATGACTTTGAAAAGTGCTGTAAGTTCGCAATACGGCAAAAAAGGATAGATTAAATTTCGGGTAATAAAGTGTTCTCACGTCTACTGCCTCCAGTGAATTTCGAGGAGGAGGCCTTCGTCTGTCTGCGCCTTAATTTCATTTGAGACAGGAGCCTAAGAGTACAAGAGCTTTAGCGACAGACTCCACATTCCCAGCTTCAGGACGTGATAGAAATAAGGGAAGCTGAACTTGAGCGCGTCCAGTGAGTGAGATACGACGGAAGCTTTCAGCCGAAATTGAGTGCGCTGACAATTTGTGAGGACACATGAATGTCATCCTCGTTACATCGGTTAATGAACACGCATGATACTCAAACGAGTTCATATGGAAAGATATAAATATTTTCCTTTCTGTGGAAGAATTACGAGAACGGGAAGGAAAATGCAAGAGAATTACAATATAGTAGGATAAGTTAGACTAGCTTATGATAGATAAATGAACAAGAAAAATAAGTAAAGACTAGAAAAACAGTTTATTTTGAAAAAGAGTTGATACATGAGATGCATTACTGCATCTTGGATATTAAATATTTTTTGACATGAAGGTCCCAAATTGATAGACAAACCACAAGAGGCAGGCAATGGCCGTGTCAGGAGATGATAATATAGATGGGAGAAACAATAAAAACATATTCTCTTGGATATTTTACCCTCAGCCGGAGGACTGAAAGCTAAATGCTGCAAATGCCACTGGAGAATGCCTCGGCAGTAGTTCGCAGTAAGTTAGGAAAACTAAATACTAAAATACTAAAAACAGAATAATCAAGGAGGGTAAAAACATCATTCATGAAGTCTTCTTTATAAAAATAGAGCTTTCGAGTAAAAACTATACTCATCTTCAGTATAAGAAGATGAGTATACTCATCAACTATACTCATCTTCAGTATAATACTTTTATTTAGAAAAACTTTTATTTGGAAATTCTTTTTTTAGAAAACTAAAAACTAAATAGGAAAACAGATTAAAATACCGTCCTAAATTATTTTCAAGTACTGAAAAAAATTGGTCAAAAGTCATTTATAAAAACACGCAAGTATAAAATAAATATATATACTTAGAAAACATTTCAATGCTTATCCAACTAATGCAGCGTGAGAAATGTCTGAGATGATTGTTTTTTTAATCCTAAGCTCATATTACGATATTTTCCGTTTATTTATTTATTTACATTTTTAGATATAGAAACGTGCGACGCTCACTGGGGTAATATAGATTTCTTATGAAGCGTTGAGCCAGTGTTCTAATTCTATTCTCTGATAAACTAATTTAGATTAGGTTAGGATTAGTCAAGATAGGTTTGGGTAGGCTAAGTTAGGGTACGATAGAAAAAGTCTAGTTATTTAATTTAAACAAATAATCGTGTTTTTTCACGAGTTCAGCTAGTTATCACAATTATTTTGGAAATGATATCTGATGGGACAACTATCTAAACAACATAATTATTCGCACAGGCCAGGCCGGATTCTAACTCGACATGACGTTCACAATGGTATTAACACCACTGAGTTAGCGCTCAAATGAACACACTCTACATCCATTACAATTAAAACGATCAAAGATTAACTTTTAAAGCCTGTTTTTAACAAATTAAAAAAAGAACATAAACACTGCACGAAACCCACACAAAACTCCGTGAGCTATAAATGTAAAGCTAAATTGGTACAACTTACGTAATGCATGAGGAGACCAAGAACGCTCGTGAAGTGAGAACAAACCGTTTCCTCCATTGCTATTCGCAGCAGGAGAAGCACAAAACCCAATTACGTGGGCAGGAATTTGCTTTGAAAGCAGAAATTTTCTTTCAACAACTGAACTGCCCGAGCGAAAGTTAAAATTATGTTTTGTTCTCACGAACTGCAAAAGAAGGCAGACGCATTCATCATCGAGTCTCGGGTGCCTTCGTTACTTTTGTAAACCCTGACAGTCTGTGACGACCAGCAAGCAGAATTTCCCGTAATTTTTTGGCAAGTACGTGATAAATGAATAGATAGCCGTTTCACTCGCGGTTCCCCGTCTGGTTTTGAGTTAGATTGTGGGCAAATGGAAATGGAGTGTGCGGTGACGAGCTGGAAAAAAGTCAGAAAATTCAGGTGAAATGGAAATTCTAGAAACTTTGTGTGAACGGGACACGCTATTCTGTCATTCGTTCTTGTTCTTTCTTAAGGACCGAACGACGGCGGAAATATTTATTTCAAAAGATAAACGCATCGTACGTGCTTACTGGACAGAACACCGCTAAATAGTTGTCCAGTTAATTTGACATCATCGTAGAGCACAATTCATATTGTACGGCGTTCGTTTTGAATCAAATTCGAGTAAAATCAGCTAAAAAATGTTATTGCTTCCTAAGGGTCAATCTTGCAGATATTAAATAATTTTTTTTTCGCATTGATGTTCTGTTCCGAGCACGTTATGTACCACAAAGTTGCCGACTGAAATTTGACTGGGATGTCAAGAATATTTTACGTAACCATTCATTGTGAGTGTGACACCTGGGCTGACAGCAGACGGTAGACTTGGATCTCATGAGACCAGCTTACTTGTAGACGGATTGAAACAAAAGCATTGCTGAACTGTCAAAACTGAGATTTTATAACTCAACACAGTTTTAGTCCGTGCACAGGAATTACATGAAATGGATTTTTAACTAGTTTCGAAATCAATTCAAGTCAGTGAATACTTTTGGCTCAAATCAAAGATAATTATGAACAAATGAGAGCAGGATTTAAATCATCCATATAAAGTACGTGAATTATTCCAAAAAAAATTGAGTGATTCTTTCCCAGTAAGAAAAAACATGGCTTCTAAAAATAGGAATAAAGTGATCTGTCCTGACGATCTATCAATATTTCAAGATGAGCGAGATGTTTGATAAAGTCTTCCTCTGTGCACTTCCTTGAAAAGGAAACTTTTGAAGAACCTCTGATGAAATTCGGGCCTGATTTTACCGACAAGAATCGACGACCCATTGCATTCCGGGATTTTCTTTCCTGGTCTCAGTAAAATGCTCCCATCTCATTCCAGGTATTCTCAATACTTGGAATGAATTTGGAAGAGCGTTTTTTCTTCATTTGAAAATTCAACGAAGAGGAAAATTCGTAATAGATTCTTTGAAGATCGGCGATCAGTCTCTATCGCAAGCGAGCACGACTAGAAGAAATTAAATTTTGAATTTCTCTAAAGGACCTTCAAAGACGTTGCCCGGGGATACTAGACTTCTTTCAGATGAAAAACATCGGAAAACAGCACTCGGGCTCAAATTATCTCAGAACGAAATGAGATCAGGTCTTATCTTCAAAGAAACAAGCGTCGGAACGCAGTAGAATTGATTGCCCTGTAATTGACTGAACAGCGAGTGTCGTAATTACAGTGTGGATTTACCCAATGCTTGCGTAATTGTCCGTCAAATGAGGATACGATGCAACAAGGAGTCCAACTTCCAATAACATTGAGTCGCACACATCAGTGCGAGATACGCGTAGCACACAACTGTGTTCATGAATGGCAGCACGGTTAAGAACGACTAGCAGACTGGACTGTCACTGACGATCGTAGGTCAGTCACTCCGAATGGTTCAACAACCGCCGACAAGATTGAATTTTGTCGTCATCGATGGGAAAATTTTTAGTTTCTCCAATGGAATTACAGAGTCTACATTAGGTTTCTTGGTTTATGAAAGTTTCGGGCGCTTTGCGTATGCACAGCCTACACGGTTCACAATGGGCTGAAGAGTCCGTCTCCTATTATAATCCACAAAAGAAACCACGAGGTGAGGGCTGCTATAAAACATTGCGTTTCCACAAATAGCTCTAATCAACATTTTCAGTATGTCAGTATATTGCCAGTATGTTGCAGGGAAAATATTTCTGCAGCAAACCAAGGAAAAAAATCAAGAACATTCGTTGATTTCGAGTATCACATGCGTTTGTAAAGCGAGTTCGGATTCTAATGAGACCCTTAACTCTACGGTATATACAAGCTGGAGGTCTAAACAGGCCAGAGAGCGCATTGCTGCTCTCGCATTGCTGAAACTTGGATAGGAAAACGCGAGACACAACATGACGACTATACGAGCAGGAGGTCGTCATCATCACTAAAGGCTAACTGATAAGAATCGGTACAGCGGAAAATTCGGGGGATTGTTCATGCAGGGTTAGGATTCTTGGGATGAGGAACTGCTTCCGCTCAAAGAGTGTTTGTCCAACATCAACAACTTCACAGATTTGAAATTTGACAATTTTGTTACTTTGCAAATACCACAAATAACAGCATTGCTGGTAACGCTGGTAACAACATGAATAGCAGGGATATTAACACCAGTAACTCTGGATACAAGCAATACCAGTAAGACTCGCACTATTCATTCATTCCAAAATTTTTCTCTCAGGCATCCTAAATACAAAATTCAGTTTTGCAAAACTCAGCTCTAATACTGCAAGATAACGGAAAAATATTGCGCCAGAAAACCGTTCCTGCTATGCTTGAATTTCAAAATTTCGACAGCTCCGACAAC
The DNA here is from genome assembly GCA_014220935.1 of Platorchestia sp. MABIK. Classification (NCBI taxonomy): domain Eukaryota; kingdom Metazoa; phylum Arthropoda; class Malacostraca; order Amphipoda; family Talitridae; genus Platorchestia; species Platorchestia sp. MABIK. The sequence continues at coordinate 9,123 of JACJUY010010035.1, read as the reverse complement.
TGCATCAAAAATTCCTCTAAAATGGCACTCTCCAGATTCCATTGCTATGGGAGGTCAAATTTCCCAGCAGGATTTAATTAACACATCGGACAAAGCATATTTGAAGCTCACCAGCTTGCTTATTAAGTCCTGGCCAAATACGTTCCCGAAGATCTCGCTGACTCCGCAACGCGAAAAAAAGACGTGCAAATATTTCCACGAGAATGCAAAGGGAGAGTAAAATGTTCAATAATTTTCGCATTGAATGCCTCCATCCGTTGGCGCGCAGGGCCCAAGTCCGAGCATTAAATGCAGGGTTTGCTGGCCCCCACATCCCGAGGAAGAGATCCACATCCCAGAAAGCGCTGACTGCGCGCCGGCAGACCCGCACAAATTGCCCGCCGTATATTCCCCGCCCTCAAACTCGCTAAGCTGCTACACTCGCCTCCGAAATATTATTTTTATATAAGGGTAAAAAAAGGTATTATGGAATAGCCGTGCCTTTTTTCAGAGAGCAATGCAGACGCAATTCTGAAGCTCTATTTTTTAAGAGGAAGCAGTTTAATCCGAGTATTGCGCGTTAGCGAATAAGGAAAGCTATCATACACCTGAGAGTATTTAGCGTGAAATATATTATGACCAAAAATTTAAATATTTTCTCAATATTGTTAGTGGAACAAAGATCTAGCGCGCAGGATGATGATCTATGGATGCATGATCCTGGGAGGACTAAATAAATGCAGAGAAATGCTAGGAGGCGAAGATGAAACTAAAATTCTAAAACGGGGACAAGGAAAACGGAACGTGCCTCACGAGACGCACTGTAAACAAGACAGCGACGTGATGTTGGAAATTGTGACAATGCGGAAATAAATGTTGATCTTTCGAAGCTTCCAAGGTAAATGTTCCAAGGATCGGAAGGTGAATCGGAATGTAGCTACGCAACCTGCAAGGTTTTTATATAAAGGATGAAAGGATACCATGACAATGGCCATATATAAAAAATCTAGAGCACATGAACGAATTGATAATACAGGCAATATAGAATAAATTTGTAAACATAAAGTGGAAGAACACAAAGTTTGACAGAGAAGTTGCGCTAAGTACATGAGAGCGCTCTACTACCGCACACTCCGGTTAATTTAACACCTTGACTGTAATTGGTGAAATTGAGCGTTCAATATTCAACTCAAATTTGAAGTCGATTGTAGTCACTAATTTTGAAAATAGTGAACATTAAACGGATAATGCCTTCATTAAGCTTTGATTAAGCATTTATGAAAATTGAGTTTGGGACTACTGATCGATCAGCAACATTGTGAAAATCCCCTCCGTGGCTCCGGTGGCGCATGATGAGGTCAAAGTGCTACACGAACAAGAAAGTAAAAGAAAAGAACAGCAGTTTATTTCCAATCAAGTCGAAACATAAAATGTTGGACATTAGTATTTAAAATACCTCACCATTAGCATCCTTACTTAAGACTCGCACACGGGTATCGTGACACTGATGTCACGTGTCGAAACAAAAATCACTGAGAGAAAAACACAAAAAAAGGCGTTCCCTTCGTTGCGTTAATCTGATTTTCACAGTGCATATAAATATAGGTAACTAAGAAAACACAATCCTGTTGACGCACAGCTAAAAAAAGACGCACATAAGACTTCACCACTCAGAACCACGCAAGGATATACCACCCAAGCAACTGTTTTGTTGTGCCAGCAGGGGAAGAATTTGAATCGGAAAGTGGAGCGCGATCCCTCCATTCATGCTGCCCCAAAGGCAATATACGTGTATAACGTACATTATTCCTTTCAGAATTTCTTGCAGTCGAAATAACAGAAATAGTTTCTCTCAATAAAAATCCCACACCAGGTATTATTCTTGATTGTAAAATAAGCAGAAACAGCAGATCTAATCTTTCACCGCCAAAAAAAAAAACAGAAACAACAGAAATATCTTTCCCCAGTAAAATAAGCTGAAACAACGGAAGTGATTTCAGAAAGTATCAAAAGTAGACAACTGGAATAATTTCTCAAGTCCATAAATAAATTTACGGCAGAAAGATGACGGGTAGCAGAAGTGGCGTCTGAGCGTGGCAGAAGTGAGGTCCCTACGAGCGTGGCAGAAGTGAAGTCCTCACGAGCGGGGCAAAAGTGAGGTACCTACGAGCGTGGCAGAAGTCAGGTCCCCACGAGCGTGGCAGAAGTGAGGTCCCCACGAGCAGGTCGGAAGTGATGTCTCTGCGAGCATGGCAGAAGTCAGGTCCCTATAGCTCGAGTCGCACAGACGTGCCCTGACTTCCCTCACCGCGTCTCGAGGGGACAGCAAGAAAAAAACTTCGTTTGAATTTTGCGAGGGAACTTGACGGAAAGAAGCCACGGAGTAAATGACTTTAATCGACGGGAACTAATTCCGCGAGGAGATGCTCAAAAACAAGGCCGGGGTAATTAGAAGGCGCGCTCCAGAACAGAGAATGTAATTAGAAGTCACGCAAAAGAAGGCGAGAATTGAGAGTTTGAGGTGCATTCATGAATGCCAAAGGATGTTTAAGTGAGAATTAAATGCTAACGAGCTAACTTTGACCAACGCTTTCTAGTTTGGAGTTGAAATGGTGTTAGGAGAGACGAGACAAGTCTGATATTGAAATTACAAAGCTAGTTGTAGCAGATTGTACACCCATTCTATTTTCTCTATTGTTGGCATGTTCACTAAAGATTTAGTACTATATCCTGTATAGTACACACTTCCATACGAAAAGATGTAGTACTGTGTCCAGTCTATTCGTCCAATACAAAACACACATTTTCTTATTGGTTGTTTTGGCACTCCTTCGCTACTTCCAACCTGTATACTGGATCCCTGAACACGACATAATGACTATAAATTTCTGTTTACGAATCGCAGTTTATTGGCATTTATGAATGGAATTAATTAGCAAGATATACTAGCGCAAAAATTGAGGAATGAATAGGAAAAAGAACAGGCATTCAAAAAACAATTTTCAAGAATAAATCGTAGTTCTATACTTCGACAAAATCCCGTTATTTTCGACGGCGTGTGTACTCTGTACTGAAATATTCGTTTCGTGCACTCATCTGGAAGTTTGATGTAGGGAAAATTGGAGGGGCGATGAGCTCTGTATCCCAGATACGCTCATTGCATACTTTCAGTAAATTAATTAATCAGCGCAATGCAATTTTCATTGAATCCTTAACAAGATAAGGAGATTTGCGTGCTAGCTGTTTCAAACACGATCGAATAACGACGTTGTTAAACAGCCGTGTGCACTAGTACTCTATAGAGTTACTATTGTTATCCCCTTCAGAAGCAGTACGTTCGCCCACCTCTGGCTGCAAATTTCCATCAAGAGTATCAAGTTAACAATTTTGACGCAAAAACTTGTCACTGCTGCTAAATCACGTCAAATCTTTGCTAATTCTTGATTGAATTTCAGTTAAAGATGAAATTCTTGACTCACTTCGGAATCACAATTTATTTCAAACGGCGCATTTCCTCTGTGAGGACAATAAATATTTAAATGATCGCTCGTACGTTGAAGGTTTTTTGCAGCAAAATGAAATGCATTCGACATCCGTAAGATAAGTTCAAAGCGAGTTGCAGAGCTGAGAAAAACGCAAGAGGATGTATATTCTAGATTTTTGAGACACAAAGTCAGTACCATGGACTCAAAATGAACATCTTCACCAATACCAATAAACTGAACGTATTATCAATCTTAACGTGAACTTTGTAGAAGCTCTTGAATGGACCCAAATATGACTAGCTAAAAAAATAGGAATACTCAATTGAATGAAAATAGCATAGTCAGCATATCTTCTCCAAAGTATGCTCTTGAACTTCCACTATAGGGTGTGTGACTGTAACTACGCATTACATTTACACTTCGTAAAGAGTTTTAACATTTTTAAATGATGAACAATCATCGAAAGTTATTGCTAACACAAGAAATTTCATTATTTTAATATAGCCTCATCTCTACAAAGGAAGATGAGGGACAAACTCGCCTACGCATCGATGAGTAATGACTCCTACAGTCTGATAAGACAAATTTCATCTGCAGGAGCTGAGAGTTACGAAGAAAAGGCAGCAAATCTCTATTAAAACTGAGCTACAAGCGTTCAAGTAACCTGTACGTGCCTCCAAGGACTGCTCCTGACAAGCAAAACACATAAAAGACTTGCCGAAAGCTACGGCAAATTGAGCCGGTAACTATATTTTCTCAGACGGTAACATGTTTCCCTGGAAAGTCGCAGACATACGGAGAGCTTCGGGCCAAGTAGAAAAATTCATAAGAATCAGAATTGCAGTTTCAAGAAGCGCAGACCTCGCTACTCAACGAGGCATGACCGTATTGCGTGCACAAGCAGGCGCGTCAAGCTTGTAAAGCCCGAGTCTTCAAAAGAGAAATTCATAAGGACCAAAATTTGAGTTCCTAGAACAGCGATCTTGATACATTTCATCTTGGCGCTGCGTCGTACAGCTTCAGTCATCTTCAAATTTTAGGTTTTGGGGGACTAATCTAGATAGTATCAGTTTCGGAAATTAATGTCTGGCAACACTAGAATATATTGTATGTGGGTCTGAGTAGCATTTGTGATCTGGGTTACAACAGAGCGAGTCCAAGGAACGCTTGCGAATCAAGTAACATTTCAGTTAGAGATACAATTGTGTGATCTTGGTTTGAGTAAAATTAGTCATCTTTGTTCCAAGCAATATTTGTAATCTTCGTCAAAGTACTATTTTTGACCTTTGTTTCAAATATCATTTGTAATCTTTCTTCAACTACCATTTGTTCTCGATATCTAAGTAAAATTTACCATTTTTGTCCCAGTAAAATTTGTAATCTTCTGCCATGCAACATTTAAAATCTTTGTTCACACTACAATTTGTTTTCTTAGTCTACACAATTTTTAGTCTTTGTCCTAGTTAAATTTGATATCTCTGTCCAAGTAAGACACATAAACGTGTCCAAGTAACATTTGTTACCTTCGTTCAAATACTTTTTGTAGTGTTCGTCAGAAAAACCATAATAATCTTTTTTCAAATACTTTTTGTAATCTTTGAATAAGCAATATTCAAAATGTCTGGCAAAGTAAAATTTGTTCTCGTTGTCCAAGTAACATTCATAAACTATGTCTTAGTTACGCTCAAAATCTGTATTACAGAAACATTTGTAATCTTTAAACACGTAACATTTATAATATGAGTCTCAGGAACATTTGAAATCTTTGCTCATAGAATATTTGTGGTTTGTTTCACGGGAAAATTCGCTGTCAAAATTCCAGTGAGGGTTTAATTTCAGACGAGCGAATGTTCATTCACACACAACGATTGGCTTCTTTAAAAGCGATTTCTCAGAGATGACATTGAACATTTCCCTCCTGAAAATGAGCCCGAGTTTATCTCAAACTCTCTCCATTCACTGAAATTTTCGTACAGCGACGATTTAAATTAAAAATGAAACACGCACGAAAAATTCTGCTGATTTTAAATGACTTGAGACACCCCCGTTTCTCAACACTTTTCTATTATTGAACCTAGAGCAATGAAATTTGGTACACAGATTTGAAATGCAATTAGAAAGCTTTTTTTATTCATGAAAAAATACGATTTTTTTCATAGAAAACGGAATTTGGGGTGGGGGGTTCAAAATGCCTCTTATTCTACAGTTTTTGAGCTACAGTGATGGTATGGGTATCATTGGGTGTAAAAAGACTCAGGAATTATCAAATCCTATATGGCGTTTCTCCAATTTCTATTTTGGAATTTAAAAAAACATAAATAAAGAAAAAATTCTGCGAAAATTTTTGACTTTGTGACGTCATAACTTTTGATCTACAACGAAATAGGAACCGCCTTATAAATTATGGTAATTCTAGCGGCTTTCCGCGTCCAATGATACCCATATCATTACTGTAGCTTTAAAATTGTAGGAGTAGAAGCACTTTGAAACCCCACATCAGGACCTCCCGAAAAAGACATAACAAAAAAATTATAAGCATTATCAATTTTCTGCTATTATTATTTGTGGGATCAGCTAGGACCCTAATCATTATGCAGTAATAAAGGAACATAGGAGCTTACATAGCAACGTAAAGCCGTGAAGAAATAGCATAGGTGAGCCTGTAACATGATGAAATACCACCTTCCCCCCATATTTCAAACCCCCATAGTGGGCGAACGAGCGAACGTACGAGCCTCATTTTTTCACAGGATGTACCTGACCTCTTACACTTAATTAGCAGCTAAAATCAACATATCTTCAAGTTTCCCAATTCTGGAGGGCATTTCCCTTTAACTATCGAGGGCGCCACTGTTACAGTTTCCGTGATATTATGGACAGCTTTGTCCAGTAAGCGTACACACATTCTAAAGTTGTAAGTTGACAAGTATAAACAGTGATGCTGAGATTGAATGAATTATAATTCTAATCTTGTACCGGACCATTCGGATAATAAATGTCATTGCTAAGCGTGAGATTGATCAAAATGATATACTTTTAGCTCGCTTACATCTTTGAATTTTTTTGGATTATGTTACGCTGAAAAAATCTTGAAAATAATATCCATTCATGCAACCAACATCGTACCTTTTCAATCTTATTAAAGCAAATCACCTAATCACTAATGATACAATCGCATTCAATGTCGAAAATAAGCCCCGAGTTTCAGGAGCAACGCAAAAATGAAGCTAAAAAGCAGTTCATGTAGTAGTTAAGCAATCTGAGCGCTCCAATGGAAATCAGTGCCGAAATAGTGCCAGCAATTGGCAAGCGTTGCTTCAAAGACTGCCAATTCGGTAGTTCGCTCGATTGATTTGAAAATTAAATTACAAATCGAGCTGGCCTTTCTGTTAACATTGAGCAAATTGTGCATGACTTGTTTGAGGGTCACAAGTTATGCAAATACTGCTCCTGCCCAGGAATATCTTCTAGGAATAATTATAGACATAAACACAGTTTTGCGACTCACGGAGTTCGTTAGGCGGTTACTTGAGCGAGAAATTGTTATGAGATGAGCATAAAGAAAATTGATTTTGTTATTAAACTCTAATGAAGAAAAGACATTTATTTCAACGAATAAGTAAAATAAAAAACGATTGAACCCATTGATGTGCCTTTTGTATCATCTTTATTGGAAATAAACAGTTTTTCTTTCTCTCATTTTCTCTTGACAAATTGTTTCGTCTGCAATATGCACTGCTGTACCGGGCGTATAGTTTCTAGGGCACCAAATGTCCAGTGGTTGCAAACTGTCTTCGTTGAAAACGCTGATAGGATTGGCCCAAGGAACTGCTCTAAATCGCCCGTAAAGTTCTTACTGCGTTGAACTTTAGAAAAATCATCAAGGACACTGCGCAATTTTCAACTTGGAACCTCACCAATCCTATTCTAACCTAACTCATCCCGAACCTGTGTTTAACGTTAACCTGTATTTTAACGTCTGTGTTTTAACGTTAAACTAATCATGACAACTTTGAGATTTCGCTGCCATGCACAGAGGGTGATAGTCTCCATAGCTAACTAAACCTTGGCATTGGGTTTTGTGTCACACGGCCCTAAACGGCGGAGTGGGCAGGACGTGGACGGCGGTAGCCCCTACCCAGAAAGTTTTGGCACAGTGGATGCCTGAAATATCAGATGAAGAGGCTGAAATCAAGTGTAGAAGTTATAACTACGATCAAGCGTCGCATCGTGGCTCACGGATTGACTGAGCTCCCAGCATTTAAGCTCCCTAACGCATCATGGATATTACACGTGATGTGCGCTGGCGCACATAAAAGGTGCACAATAATAGCTCTTCAGGATGAATCGAAATTCAGTAGTTGAGTTATGTGTCCAGCTCACCGACCACGCTGCGAATGTAGGCGCTACAAAACACGACGTGTTGATTTGCATGGAGTGAATTTGTAGCAATAATCAAAATAATCGTAAATTAGTACGCTCTCAACAGTCAAACCATAAAATAACCTGATCAAAAGTAAGCATTTGTTGAATGAAGAATATATGCAGTATCTATTTGAGCACTAGTCGTTACTGGAGCAAGACCACTCCTTATAATCCCCTTTGATGCTGCTTCTTTACAACTAAAATAGTTTTTATTGCGCTCAGCCTTCAAGTGCGCACGAGATTACCCCTTTAACGCCTCAGAGGATCATACGGTCCTTTTCTCGAAAATAGCGTAATATTCTGCAATTTTTGTAAAATTTCTACTCTAAATCTTCTTTGCAGCTCACGGCCGAGTGACAGTTCCTCCTTCACTTTGATGTCGGTGACAACCTGACGCCAGAGCCAGGCAAATGACGGTGGCTGTGGTAACGGTAATATAAGTACCAAAATGGCCCCGTTAAAGCGTTAAAACAGCGATAGAGAACCATCATGCAGAATGCATTACAAAAGTTTTTTAAAGATTGGACTAAATTAAAAAAGCTTATTGTTATGTTTAAGAAAGAAATCGCAGTAGTTTAGAACACTCGGCACTCGAAGCCGAATGTTGTAAACTGAGGAACAAAGTCGCCAAAATGCAACTGAACTTTCGAGTTGCAGTTGTAATGTCGTGAGTACAATTTAGTGCCCTAAAGAATGCATCGAGCGTTCTGGTAAAATGTATAGGAGAGGAATAAGTACAGTCTAGAATGACAATGAAAATATCAGTCATGAAGCTAACGCATAAACAGATAACATTTCATACAACTCCAACCTCTGAAGGCATTTCTAGGAACATAACTGCTCAAAAAAGAGATTGGAATGTATACTTATGATTAATACCTAGAAGAAAATATAGTACAGCTGCACCACAATCAAGTCATTACGATGCATCATCAAAACCGAGCACCAAAACTAGGAACAGCGATGTACGGTCAACTTTTTCAATATAATTGGTTGACTTGTTGCATCTTTGAGGGGGAGGGGGTGTTGGCTGGGAGGAGGTAGGTGCTTAGTGAAACTTTGGTGACTGATGTGCAGCAGTGGTGACTGATGTGCAGCAGTGGTGACTGATGTGCAGCAGTGGTGACTGATGTGCAGCAGTGGTGACTGATGTGCAGCAGTGGTGACTGATGTGCAGCAGTGGTGACTGATGTGCAGCAGTGGTGACTGACGTGCTGCAGTGGTGACTGATGTG
>JACJUY010010034.1:0-20621 GCA_014220935.1 Platorchestia sp. MABIK | reverse complement strand
CAACTGACTGGCGGGAGCAACAAACTTGGGAACTTCCATCTCCAGATGCGCCCCCTCTCGCCCCTCTACCCGCTCAACTCACCGCGCGGGAATTTTTTCAAATAAGTAAGTTTCTCTGGCGCACCCTGTACAACTAGAATGATTCCAGAACTTGAGTTAAGAGCTACGTCTCCTACTGACTAAACTCATTTCCCTCAAACAAGGAAGATTGTGAAGCGACATAATGGAGACCTACAATTATTTTATAGCTTTAATGATGTTACCCCAGAAGGTCTTTTCGACAACTGCGGACAATGCCCGAATTAGAAATAACTGACCGAAATTAGTTAGGAAAAATTTCAAGGCAACCCAAGATCTCGATTTTTTTATTAAGAACTGGAAAAATCTGGAACCAGCTCCCTGACAATGTTTTTGCTAGCACTGTTGATACGTTCAAGAATTCGTTTTGACCATTACTGGACTGGCAGTCACCCTGTATTCTAAAGTACGAAAGTTGACCGAAATTCTAGATTGAATTGTAGAGGAAAACAATTCTAAGCCCTGGTTGCAGACTGGCGTTTCGAGGATGCCGTGTTATTCTGTTACCAGTGACGATGTTGCGAGCAAAGATTCACCCTCGATAACTATTGATAGCATTACTTTCTTATATATCGCCACCAATCCTCTCTTTGGTTTCTTTCTCGTCCGTTGTCCCACTTTGTAGGATGGACCAATCGTTCGTGCAGTCGGAGCATGGCTCACCTAGGCTCCTAGAAACGACATACAGGGTCTTCAGACAAGTCTGTATGAATTATAAAATTTTGCGTATTCTTGTCCGTCTTATTAAAGTTGGCCACGCTAAAGTGTATCAATTATGATACATTATTAATGAAGCCGGCAATTAACAGTTAAAATTCGTTGCATAAACATTACGTAATAGAGCAGTCGAAACGTTCAGCTATCTGGGAACTTCCTCGCGCGGGCTGAAGTCCAGCCTTTATTGCAAAATCCCTTCAGTATCCTAGGCAGACAGTTAGGGATGTTTGTAACCGTTTTGATGAATCTGGCTACGATTGCAGAGCCACCCACAGTCCAAAAAACGATGAAATTTGCAAACCCTTTTCCAGCAGACCTCTAAAAAAGCGTCAAGACCTATCCAACCGCGTCACTATTTACATTGACTAAGAAGATGCATGTTCACATCACGACAATTCACAGAGCCGTCAAAGACCTCGGAACAACAACTTATGCACAATGTTGGAAGCATTTCCTAACTAATAAGTTAAAAGAAGCTCGTTTTGAGAGGTGCGAGAAAATTTTTTTAAACCCACGATGACCACAAAAGAAATCGGCTTGCGTCACGACCCTCTTCATGGTTTCGAGTGAGGGTAAGCCCTGGTTATTTACTTTATTTCAGGCTAGAAATCTGCATTTTTTTATTGCAGAATCACGATTGTCTCCAATTAAAGCCCTCTCTCTTCTTCAGCTCGAAATACTGATTTCATGTAGCTGGTAGACTAGCTTATTGCATTGTGAAATCGTATTCCAAAGAAAGTAAATTTAAGTGCGCATATCTGAGGAGAGATAGTGAAATCGGTATTTTTGTGTGAGAAATGACTCCACTGTTAAATCTTATGTTGAGAAAAAATCAGTAGTATCAAAATACTGCCTTCTGGTGCTTTCAATCATGAAAACCTGATGCATGAAGTGTCTGCTACAACTTTAGAAAGCTCTTAATTTTCGCGAACCGCACAGCAGTCCTTCATTTCTCGTGCTGCTTGCATGCCAACTTTGTGTAGCTGTCCAGTTCGATTAAGGGCCCCATTCATGACACATGCCGCCAACTCTAACTCAAGTACAGACGAGGTTGGAGCTGCGATTTGCGCAAGCCTGCTTCCTTACGGTACAAGCCCAATCTCTCAGTTGCGCTGCAATTCTGGATGTCAGATCTCGACTTGGATGATCTATTGGACATCGCTGTTTTTCAGATGCTTTTAGAAAGCGTAAAAAGTCGAAGTGGTGCAAGCTTTGGCTTATTAAGAGGAACACGCTTTCTCATAATCAGTTATTAAAGGGACTCAGGTTAGAGCCCAAAGATTACAGGAATTATTTGCGCATGGATCACTCAACTTATTTGGAGCTTCTTTCTTTGGTAGTACCACACATAAAAAGACAAGATACCAGGATGAGAAAAGTCATTTCACCCCATTCATCACGTCCTCCCTCATGGCATCGGGATTTACCTCTTTGTGTTTATTCACTTACACTTCATACGCTGCCTTTTATAATTGTCTATTTGAATATTGTGCGCTTTTAACACGCCAGAGGTATTGACAATCTGAAATAAATCAAATTTAACAAAAAGGTATTATAGCTAGTTTTATATAAGTAGTATTATGTAAAATGGAAGCGCAAAAAAAGACGAAAACACGAGCGAAATGATGAGTTGGGCATTTCGATTTCCGAGCCCACTCACGGGTCAGTCAACAGCACAAGCCGTAAGCTCCGCCTACAAAATATCAGGAAAATCTAATCAGCTCCAACTCCAACTCATGCCTAGTCATTGGGCGTGAGTTGGAGCATGAGCGTGCCCACTCATGACGCAAATTGGCATGAGTTGGGGTTTGCGCACTGAGTTGAAGTTGGCGGCATGTGTCGTGAATGGGGCCCTTCAAATTCTGCACTGCCTGATTAGGTTGACGTCCTTGACGGCAAATAACGCTTACGACAGTATGGTACCTTCAAAGGAGCAGTGAAGATAACTACGCTCGTTTTGAGTTTGAACGATGAGTTTCACAAACGTGGCCGTTCTAAACCTAGTACATTGAAAGAATTAGTTTATTCGAAAGGTGAACTAAAGAAGTCTGAATTTATATCGATTCACCATTGTCAGAAATTGTTGTATTCCAATGTTTTATCTCATTTTGATTCTCGTAGGGAGCTCTCTTCAGTAGTACGTGAACTGAAGCTAGGACTTTTTTTAATGGTTTGAGCTTTGGTTTGCTTATGCTGATATCAGATATGCCTGTTCAAGGGGAGGAATTAATTTTGTTTCCCCGCTAAGTCCCATTTGCGTGTACACACTGCTCATGCTGGACGCTTATGTGCAAAAATTCTACTAGGGAACAAATGAAATGTTAATTTTTAAAACAAGTGCTAGATTCTTAAAATGCGAAGTAAAGTTTAGTAGATTTTTTATGAAAATGTGTAGCTTGTTTCAAAGTTCAGGGCAACCTTTCTGTGCACCCATGACACCATCCTTACCCAAGGAGCGCTGCACGGCATCAAAAACCAAGTAATAGGAATAAAATACGCAGGTTTCATTGACTTGAAAGATAGACGTTCAATGGTGAAAAGTGTACATTGCTCTTTTTACTTGCGCACTCAGTCTCTCAGTCCACTTAACTCATGCCTGACTATTCAGAAGCCAAATTTGCTTCTGCCTTCGATAGATTTGCATGTCGGTGATCATATCCTGAAATTGTTAACAGTGACAATGCTACAACATTTTGTGCTGCAGCTAAAACTTTACCTGATATTGCTACAAATTCGAATGTACAGAATTTCTTCAGCGATTACCATTAAAGTGGAAACTTATTACCGCACGAGCTCTCAGAATGGAGGGATGTGAGAGAGGATGATCGAACTCTCAAAAAATACTTTGATGTAAGGCCGTCAATGCCGTAATTTTACGTCGCGATTTGCGAATAATGATTGTTAAAACTGAAGCAACGTTGAACGATCGTTCTATTACGCATGGTTGTGATGATAGCAGAGGTCTTTCGCATATCACACGTTCTACTTAGATGCTAGGGCTTAGATGGTTAGGTTTCCGTTTTCCTGTTTCAGACGAAGCACTAGATCCTTCGTTTTATTACAAAGAAATATTTTCAAAACATCAGATAAAGCGTTCCTCAAGTCTGCTACATTTTTTGAAAAGAGAGAAGTTGGAATATCTTGGTTGTCTCTATGGAAGGTTCAATTTTGTGGCCGAAAATCCAGCTCATTTCCCTTAAAATAGGAGACGTGGTGTTCATTCAAAATAATTCTCTTATAGTAATGTAGAAACTCGGTATTGTGGAACGTTTATTCCAGAGTTCCGATGAAATTGCCCGATCAGCCAAATTAAAAACTGAATCACGTAATCTTGCACGTCTAATCACTAAACTAAATACTTGAAATAATTTGACCGAGTTTCCTGGAGGGTACATTCACCCGTAGTTACCGCAACAAGCCGATTTTAGAGCATATCAGCAAAATGAGGCAATGACTGACTACGTTCTTAATTCTCTTAACACGTTCCCCGCGTATTGGGCCACATGTGCACCAGGAGGTAAATTGCCCATTTACGTGCCGGTATAAATCCGCGACATTTTGTGTTTTGCGACATTTGGTGAAAATAATTGTTAGCGTACGAGGTAAAATATCATCGTGCAATTGTTTTTTCATATTCATTAGGAAGAATTGAAAATTTATTCAAGCTGGAAAATCGATTTCCCTCTTGTACAACTTACATCCTAACCAAACCAACCGTTAACAGCTGCGGAAACGCGGGGAACGTGTTAAATTGTGCGCTTCTGTAACAATCAAAATGTTTTGGCTCAACGTTGTCTACTCTGACCAGCTCCCTAACATTTCTGCACTGTTGCATGGCCGGTTACGTTTTCAAAGTGTCTCCGAAAATTTTGACTACCTGTAAACTGATGTCCTTCTCTTTTCACGTCTTCCCTGGGAAGTGTGTTGGAGCCAGTCGCATCCAGTGCACGCCGTACTGCGCTGAGTATGCCATGCAAGTCTTTTCCTAGTCCGAACTAATTAGTATTCCGCGCGCGCTTGGTGCTTGTCACAGGCATTCTATCTCCCGTATTCATTCTGCCATGGCCTCAGTTATGCTAGGCGGCTATGCCCGCTTTTCGTCGGCGGCTGAAGGCGAAAAAACTTCTGTCTGCTGGTCTGCTGAATAAACTCAAAATTTCGGAGTATTATGTTACTTTTTCCTCGATTCATTAGGATTTATGCATAGCGAGGGAAATTGTGCGGATTGCTCCGAAAGATCCTGTAGACATAGTGTTTTTATGAAGTAATTGAACTGAATAGCTTTGCGTAATTCTCACGAAAAGAATATTAGGAAAATTCTGAGAGAACTTTGGGAGAGCCTGACATAAGGAAGACTATCCCTAGACTAAATATTGAGAGAGTTTTTGTGGGCCAAGAACGAATAGCGTCCATGTTGTACAGTTTGATTGCTGTTGGTGAAAATCCGCCAAATTGAAAAACATTACGCTGTGCGTATTTTGGTATTGTTGTTTTCAATACGTTTTTATTTCATTTCTGGATATTCATGCTGAACATCATTGAGCTTCCGAGCTTTTAGGAGTTAGGGAGTTAGAAGAATGTGCTCTTTTCAATGGAAATATTTTTTGTTAGGACCATAATTCTCAGATTCTTTGCTGGCCCGTTTTTCAGTGCTTCTGACTCTCTTCAAGTTTTATCTTGTTTCATGATTTTCCTTCTCAATTTACTGAGTGGAAACACCTTTTGTGATGAAGATTCCGCGTTCCTCCACCTCCATACTAAATGTTGCTTCTTTCCTTCTCCTCTTTAAAACCTCTTTGTTGTGGTTATGGAGGCAAAACTTGACTTGTAATCGAATCCAATTTTTTCATTGGGTAAGAATTATTCAGCCATCCTACTAGATTGCTACAATTGATGTTTAGGCGGGGTGAGAGAAGAATAATGAGAGTTTTGCGTGAGACTTCATTACCAGATCGATGTATAATTTGATAAGCTGACGAATGAAGAGTTGGTATAAGCTTATTTACGTAAATGCTCAATCATAAGGATGTTGTACATTGAAATATTTAGGCTACTGCTTTAGAGGAATTTGGCATTCTTGTTTACAAAAGTGGGAAAATAAACGGATCAAATGCATTAGTCATAGCCATTGCCAACTTGTTGCGGTTGGCAGCTACAGAGCAAATTCATCTGATTCGTTTCCAATTGTTTTTTATGGAAAATGTGTTGATGTGTTTGTAATCACACATCTGTTTAATACATTACTATTATTAAGAGGCTATGGCCATTCATTGGTATGAAATTGTGCATGATTTTGACCACTTCCATGTTGGAACTAAATGACCAAATCTCACAGTTATGCCGCGACCTAAGGAGAAACAAAGCATGGTGTCAATGGAAAGGAACTTCATCACCGCCATCAGGGCTATGACGGAGTTTTTGTTGAAGCCTTCAGACTTGGAGGGGCTCAGGAAGACCAAGAGAAGGTCTCCGTTTGACAACGAACCTCGCATCACTGTCTACTGGATGAAAGATGTCGAAAATAAGTAAGTCAGAATGACCTGACGTATAAATTTTGTTAAAGTTAAGCACCTTAAGCAATAATCACAAACAACTCGTGCAGTAATTTATGCTAGCATTTTTTTTTTCAATTTAAACTATGTGTTCCAAAACTTACCGAGATTACTTCTCTGACACTTTATTTAGATTCTTTGAACACACTTTGGCAGTGGATGCAATGATACACTAAATTACTTTTCTCCCAACCTCCATCTAGTCGTTGCTTTACCTGGTGAGCGGTAAATAACATCCAAATTGTTTCTTCAGTATCTGTGGTTGGTGTCCATGTATTGAAGTTAAGTTGGTTAAGTTTTAGGTCGCCGCGTTTAAGTCACATTTTTTATACTTCTTCATTTATTCTTGATTTTAATTTATAAAGTCGGTATTGATCTCGAAAAATGAACTGGAATAAATATATAAATATATATATATATATATATATATATATATAGTTTTTTTATTATGATTAATATTAATTTTTTTTACATAAACCCTGATCTTGGACGCGCACATTTAGTGCAAGTTTTGTGAATATGCATTTCACGATACACTGAATTAATGTGCTTTGTAAATGCAAGTATGACATTTCATTCCAAACTCCCTTAGTGTGAAATTTGTATCATTACTGAGCATACAATTCTACTCATGACTCACTGGTGTAACTTATTTGTTCAGGGTTACTGTCAAGTCCATGGAAGTGTTGATATGATGCATCGTAAAGGGAGTGCTTGGTTCATTGAAATTATAGTTTGTGAGGCTAGTAAAATACTCTGTTTATTTATGCTTTGTTTATTTATTTATTTATTTATGTTTATAAGCAATGATCTGTCAAGTGAGCAATGTGTGTTAAATGTTCACTGTTGTGCAGGGCGATAGAGAAGTGGGGCTCGAAGGACGCCATCGAGAAGGAAAAGCTAAAGCGAGAGGAGTTCCAGCAGCAGCGCAAAAGTAAATATGAAACTATTAGCTAGTTTACGATTCCCTAGCTCCACCAACAGCAATCTCATGAGAACAAGAGGAACCGTTTAGTGTGTATGGAATTTATAAATTGGTGCACAAGGTATGTTTCACACAGGAGACTCTGCACAGTGAAACTGCAAGTTAGAAATAGAGAGGAAGAAAACACGAATAAGTGATAAGGAGGAATGAAAGGGCACTGAAAGAAGCAAGGTGGGCACGAAAATAGAAGCCCCGATGGCCTATCTATAGCTGAGGTAACCCACAGTGATAGTATCCCTCAGAGAGGGGCGGGCATCAATCCCTAAACATAAGCTGGACAAACCTTACTAACCTTAACTCAGCAAAATTTCTGTATTTAAAGAACTTTACTCATGTATAGAAATGTTCGGTTTATCTTTGTACCTAAATGTATGAACTTTATCCCGCCTATGCTGCTACCGTATGTTGTCATTTTCTTTCTTCGTGGACGTACAATAAGGAGAAAATTCACTTAACACATTACTTGCGGTACGACCCATCGGTGGGTCGCGCTCAAGTTCTTCAAAACGACCCATCATTAGTTTGGAAAATTTTAACAATCTTTTCAATTAATAGAATTTAATGGACTCAGTTAATGTTTGGTATTCATTTAATTACTAACAACTTATGACTTTGAATTTGAATTGAATATTGAAGTTCAGTTTAACCCATCGCAGTCAGCGTGTTAATTTGCTTGAAAAATGCTTGAAACTTTGGGAGAAGTGAGGGTTTTTATTTGACATTCAGGTGGGAATGTGACACTGAGTTCTGTGAGCTGATGCATGCTCTGTAGCAAAGTGTGATAATTGTGTGGGGCTGGCCTAGTAGGCAATACGTGAAACATGGTAGTAAAAAAGAATTAACTTGCAGTACTTGTACGTTGCTTGAGGCGAATCAGTCTTTTAATTCTTCGTCGTTTCTCCATTTTTTTACTTTTTATTTCTCTTTTAGTTCCCTACTTCGTTTTTTGTTCACTCAATTTTACCTTTTTACACCTTTTTATTATTTTCTTGCTGCACGTTATTCTTTTATTATTTTTTATGCATGTTCTTCATTTTACGTAGTAGATCTTATTAACGTACAAGGCACTTCATGCGAGCCTTTGCTGTTAAGTTTGCAAAATTTATCCATCAAGCTTCAGTGTTAAGGATGCCGCTACTCGTTGCTGCTACAGGGTGATCAATAGGGCTGTGACAATATGCTCTTATCATATTGTCACAGCTTCAATAATCACCCATCTATGCTTGGATGTGATTTGTAATAAATCACATACATGTGATTTATTTAAATGTCTAAATACATGTGTAAATCACAATCAAACGCATATATGTATGTGATTATTAGGGCTGTGACAATATGATAAGAGCATATCGTCACAGCTTGCACACCAGAAGTTTGATCACTGATCAAACATGAGTGATAATTTTGAATAGGACGAAATCTGGTGAACTAAAAGAAGAAAATAACCAACGTTTTTCCAGCTCTCCACAAAGGGAGGTTTTATTATTCCGTAGATTTGATACCGGATGCATGGAATATATTGCTGTCTTTGTCTCATTTCATACAACTCGACTTTGAAAATGGCTGCCCCTGCACACCAGAAGTTCAGCTTCAGGAAAGATTCTCCCTTTTCTGCCGAAGAATCCAAGTTCATCATTTTGAAGTATGGAGAAGTCAAGTACACTGTAGCAGTGAAGAGAGTTTTTGGAACAAAGTTCTACCCGAAAAATCATTGTAAGGTTCCAAACCAAAAGCTTTTCAACGAGTCATTGACAGGTTCCTTGTGGCATTTTCGATGAAATGACACAAAGACAGTGACATATTAAATGCATCCGGTCTCATATCTACGGAATAATAAAACCTCCTTATGTGAAGAGCTGGAAAAACGTTGGTGATGTTAGTTTTTTTGTTTAGTTCATCAGATTTTCTACTGTTCAAAATTGTCACTCATGTTTGATCACCCAGTATTGAAATATCTGCCTAATAGCTATGAGTAATGCTTTCTGTGTAATCATTCATTGCTCTATGCGCTTCATTTGCTCATGTTATCCACATCCAAAGTGAAACATTCAATTCATTCAACGTGGCTTTTGAAATTTTGAAACTTGCATTTATTTCTAAATATTCTTCAGCTCATGTGCTTGTCAGATAATCCTACACCATCTTCAATCGCTTGAATACGTAGTGGCTTGATTAGTGACTTTGATTTAGCTAGATTACCTTGAAATTGTTTCTAGGCCCTCAACATGGATCCTGAAAGTAGTGACTTGCAGACTCCTAATTAACGTAGAAAACACTACTTCACAACGGAAGTAACGCTCGCGTGTATGCGCCGAATAAATAGCAAATGGTACAAATTCATACCCTTACTAATTACAGTTAGAAGGATCAGTAAAAGTATTAGCTGATAGCTCTGTAGTCACCGGTGACCTGTTCGATAGGGGCGAGCTGAGGTGGAGCTAATTATGTTCTCGTGCCTGATTTGACTCAAATTAATGTCAGGTTTTTTATGACACGAAAATTCTAAACACATCTGTAATATTTTTTGCTAAACAGTTTATCGTGGTTCACTGGCTTAGTGTCACTGAAATATATGCGTGCATAGTTTTCTTGGCACTTCGTGCGTGGTGGAGGCTACTGCGAGTGTGAATTTCGACCCAACGAGGGTCACCTGTGAATGTGTTGTTAGGGCTTGGTTTGCGTGCTAGATTATTGAAGTGGATTTTAGGCTTCGAATTATGGATTATTGTTGAAAACGACTGATTTTCCTCAACTGGGCTTCAAATTATATTCACGTTTCTCCGGTTTGTAAGAATATTTTGCATCTGAATGATTTTTCAGCTCAAAGCTCATCATGATCTCTCTTCTTTAAATTTCTACAATGCATAGGAGTACAGTATTTTGAATCGGAATCATTTTTGAGCGTATCATGTTTTCCTCTTTTGTTCACTTCTAAATCAGGGATCTTTTATTTTTCTAATCTCTGAATGAAAATACATCTCGGTGATTCTCCTTCATGAGGAGAATAACAGTGTTATCGAAAAGTTTCAGAAAGGTTTCAGATAAACAGAAATGATTCTCAATTTTTTTGTTTGAGGTCACATGATTTACATGTTTAAGGCCTAGTGACATTCCCAGGCTATTATGAAGACACAGTTCGGCTAGCGTGAGTGATCGAACTAGCGCTAGAACGTACCGGTCTCTAGCAGGCGCATTGGGTACTTTCTTTATGGAACCTTAGGATGAGAAAATGAATTTCATCATTTCATACAAAATAAAATAGATCTCTTTTCTCATAATTTGTTCGACAATCTTCCCTCGAACGAAAAATGCGAGCCGGGGGGGAATACGAAATGCAGAACAATAGATTAGAGTTTAATAATACGACCCAAATAATTAACACGGCCGTTAGAGAAATAAATAATAGTCCGATAAAAAATAAATGGTGTCGGCAAGACCGATGGAGCTCGTCCAGGCGAGACGTGCGTTGGAGACGGCCCGAAGAATTGGAGCCGCTGTCGTATCTTCAGGCACAATCCCCCGCGCCTTCCGTTAACGCATAAAGGTTAACGTAAGGTTAAAAATATTTATTAACTAAGAAGTATGAGCTTATGTAAATCTGCTATAGTAAATTTTTTCATATCCTCTTAAAAGTTACACCGATCTGATTTATAGAAAGAAACACTCCCAAAAACAACACTGGTCTGATGTACAACCAAAGCCCAAAGTTAACACCCACCGGTCTGATGTACAACTTAAGCCCGAAACTAACTCACCCGATCTGATCTCTAAACTATTTAACATATAAATAAATTACCCTAGGCGCCATTATTTCATAGGAGGGAACGGAACACTTCGATGAGCTTCAGCTGAACAATATTTAATGCTTACGTTCGATAATACGACAAACACTGCGACTTACTGCCATGATAGCGAAGCATAATGTCTCATTGTGATGGTGAGGTGATGACGACGGGTGCGCACTAGCGCTCACAGGATGCTTATAATCCTCCCCTCGTGTCGACCGTAGTGCCTCCACAAGGCTCGGGTAACTAAGTCGACGGACGGCGCATAACGAAGCCGAACCGGATGGTGAGGTAGCGGAGAGTCAGAAGTCCTGAAGATAGTCAGATGTGCTAGCAGTGAGGGCTGAAGTTGGTTTGATGATTATGGGCGCCCGAGATCTGACGATTAGCTCAGAGGAAAGTTCAGTGGCGAAGAAGAAAATGTCTACAGTGAGAGTCGCTATGCCGGTTGTAAGATATACAATTGTCAGCTGTACTATTGAAGTGTTCGTAATTAAGTTTTTGCCCCTATATTCCTAAGGTAATAAAAATGACACATTTTCGACATCCAGTGTTGAAAAGTTATTGTTTTTTGGCCTGGCGAAGCGAAGATAATTTTGGGCGAAACAAATTCAGTGTCCAGTTTTTAGTTCCATGGAAGACTTTTTCAGTTTTTTGCGGTGTGCCTAGCTTTGATTGATCTTGAAAGTAGAAATTACGCAAATGGAGTAATCTTGGAATAGGATTGACATCACGAAAGTAACAGTGATGACGATCATGGGATCTGGATGTGATGTTGATGCCACTTTGATGTTTGTTTACCATGAAAGTTATCAAGTTTAGGACGTCATGTAAGAAAGCTGTGTATCAGTTAGATATTTTGGAGAATAAACAACCATTACCTTAGGTTGTGTGTTTGCTTAATGTTCAGACAATCGACAGCCTGGATGGAACATGCTCTATCAAAACAGAGGTCGCTATTTTAGGCCAACCTACATAGACTGGTATGGACACTAAAATATTATCAGTTCAAGCAGGTGTAAAGAACATGGAAATTGCATTTAAAGCCTAGCTGTATTGAATGCAAATCGTTAGTGTGGGCCAGAAAATAGCGATTGATTTAAAATTTTCACGTTATGACCATCAGTAAACTATGTTCTGGTCTTCTCTCTTAGCTGTGGAAGCGAGACAATTTCTTGGGTGTTTTTAGTCTGCCTAATTTTCCCAGGTTTTGCTCCTCATTGGTTAGAGTGGTGGGTGTCTCAATGACCGGTTCGGCTTGGTTGTTCTTTTTTAATAAGAAATTTTCCAAAAATGGTGAACTCGGGAAATTTGTACCTTTTTAATTACAATAAATTAAATGTAATTTGCTTACGGAAGTTCACAGCCCTCAGATTTATTAATTCATTTCTAAAATTTTTCTGTCAACTTCGATATTGTGAAGCCAATGGTCGTTGAATGCTCTTAAATCGAGAATCGTCACTTTCAGTCCCAACGTTGGGAAACGAGTCGTGATTACCGAGTGTATTTCACAGAGGGGACTGAAGCCATAAACATGGTTGCGGGTTATCAATGGTTTTCAATATTATTAAATGAATGAAATGTGGTAGACAAGTGATAAGTAATTTGGACTTACCTCAAAATTGCAAGAAACTTCTGAATAGTTTTCAAGAACAATTACTTTTATGAAAAGCTAGAAACCTTTGTTGCATTCATTTGAAGTGGTAGAAAATGATGAGGGATTGACAATATGGTCTCAGTGGCCGCTGTTGTGGACTAGTTGTCGTAATTTTATAGAGCAAACTTTTATTACAGTGTTGAAAGCAAACATTATTAACAAGATCGACGTTACGACTAGACACAAAGAGGGAGACTTGTTACCTAGATGTTACTAGATTGCTTCTCAGAGGTACTAACAACGGTAATAGGGCTTACCGCAATCTGTAGGGTCATTAATTATAATAGCAATAATGCAAAAGACGCATAAAATGCATTGTAATGCTAATAATTGTGTAAAAGACTTTGTAAGGAAAAGGCTAGGTACTGATGGAACTGTCGTGTGATCGAGGATTGTTTACATGCGCTGGGGTTGCATCTATACAAACTTCTGACAGCTGTTAGTGTTGATGTAGCCACCGTAGTCTTCTGGTTAAGAGCGCGGGCCTCTTCCACGTGAAGGGTCGCCGGTTCGATTACCGGCAGTGCCAGCCTAGGGATTTACCCCCAGGGAAAAAGGTAGAACTTGCTCACAATTCTGCATTGAACCCAGGTATGGATAAAAATATGTGCCGGCACCACCGTGAGTACCCGTCATTGCGTGCTGGGGTGTTCGTTATAAGGTATTTGAAAAGGATTATACAAGATATGTAACGAACTGTTTTGGAATAAAGCATGTTTTTTCTCAATCGTTTTGTTGAACATTTCTGGCCAGTAAAAGATGAGGAAAATTTGAAGAACTGATTGGAACATGCGATGACAATCGGGTTGTGTGTTGGCAGATCTGTTCAACTTACGGAAGTTGCTGCAGGAGATCCAGCAGCAGCAGGCGCAACAGCTGCCAGCAGGACCCGAGCTGGGCAACAGGGCGCCCAGCAAGGAGCCGCGCAAGCAGCTCGACGCCTCAGGCAGGGTCGTCTACACCGCCGTCGCCATGTGAGCTAACTTCTCAATTGAATGATAGCCTGCACTTAACGTAGAGCAGCGGACGCACCTCACCAAAGTACGTTTTATTATTTTTACAAGGGAGGAAACCTACAATTTCTGAAAGAGAAAAATTCCTGACAACGCATGAACACGTCATGGGTGTGGGGCCTTGTCCAGACTTTTGCTGTTGATTAGCAACTGCGATGGTTAGCATATATTTTCTGAGCTTAGTTATGAAAATTTCGTGTGTTTTCATGATTTTGTTAGTGTCCTTGTGGTCCCGCTAAACTATCTTTAGTTTTTTTTCTTATGTCATTACACTAAGTTGTTTTGATTTACTATGTTATAATAGATTGTGATCGTTTTTGCTGAATGTCTTCATTTGGTTAGTCAGGCAGATAGACCATGACTGTAAAAGTCGCATTTTCTCGGATATGGCGGTGAATGATCTGGAGTTATTAAGAGATATAATTCGTTCGAAATAAACGCAAATTTTATGAGTTGCTTCAACGTTGTTTCCAAAGGCTTTTATGCTTAGAAATCGAGTTTTGAGTGTCACTTGCCTACTTCTGAAAATTTTGAACCTAACTGAATATTTTGTACGAGGAAGGCAAATTGGAAAGAAGCCATGTCTTTTTTTTCATGGAAGAGTTATTGTACGAGTCCCAAAGTCAAGGTTTTGCGTAGTAATTTAAAACAAAACATTACTAAGGATAAGGCTAGGTACCGATGGAACTGTTGTGTGATCGAGTTTGGTGTATATGCGCTCGGATTCCATCTAGATAAAATTTCTGACAGCTGCTTGTGTTCATCTAGTCACTGTGGTGTTTCAGTCTAGTTAATGATTATATTAACTTATTATTTATATCTCGTAGCTCACTTCCTAACCTGGGAATGCATTTGTCGACTTATCATACATGTTCAGTAGTTTATTTATGGATGAAACCGGAAATATCAGAACGTAAATTTTCTTTGGCTTGGTGCAGTAAAACAAATTCTATTTTTGGAGAAACGACCTGCATGTTATGAAGCTGTTTTATTGTCATCTATGTCGAACCTATTTAGCCGATTTTTTAATTTAGTTGTGACGCCTCTAAAAATCGTTCAATTTTGAGGCGAATTGTTAAAATGGAAGTATTTTTTATTGTCCTTTTTTAACCAAAGCGAAGTTCTATTTTCCAGTTAGCGGTTCATGATATTCAAGAAAATAGTACGAAATTGGTGCAACTTTGTTTAAAATTTGACCTCATTTCTAATGCATGTAGTGTAAATTTAATTATGTTTTTGTAAGCTATTCATTGGATAACGTATTAAAATTTTATTGTTGTTAATGTTCTTTATATATTGTCCAATACTGTGTGATCACTGTTGACCATAATGCGATGGGTCTTGCTTTAGGAGCGATGCGATCATTGTATTGATGGGGATTAATGTTCCCAGGAGAAGATGCGAGGTTCCCAGTCTTCTTTTAAAAACGACAGTCATGTAGTCCGTCCTTTTGTTGAAATAAAAATAGGTTTTTATTTCTAGCGGAACATTTTTTTGCTTCATTGCTGTCCTTTTTTAAGCTTTTTCAATATTGTTTCTATGCAAAAGGTGTCGAAACATAACTCGTACACAAATTCCTTGTTCCTCAATTCCATGCTGAATGGTGCCTTCCACCTTCCTTTCTTGATAACATGTTTTGATGGAAGAGGCTTGAACTAACTTAAAGTCTAATTTTAATCTCTGATGGGTCTTCTAGATCATTGACTTTGACTACCGGCATTGCCCCTTATTTAGAACTCGATCAGTGCCTAACATATTTCTTGGAGCACTAGTGGTAGTGGATGACATTTGTATCTTTTGAGTATGTTTCAAGCATTTCGACATTTGAAACATGCGCACGCATATACATTACATGTTAATGCGCAGCAAATGCATTTTGCTGGTTCGACTTTCGGATTTTTGTTTTTTGTGTTCAGCAATGGCGTGAACTTCCTGCTGAAGCTGGGGGCGTGGCTGTACACGGGCTCTGCCTGCCTCTTTGCTGAGGCGCTGCACTCCTTCGCCGACACCTCCAACCAGCTCATCCTGGCCTACGGCATCCACAAGAGCATGCAGGTGATGCGGCCAGTGGCCCCGTGTGTGAGGCTCCTTCCAGAATAGGGATGAGTTTGCCTCGCACGCTCTCATCTAACTCGGTCGAGTTGGAAGCCGTTAAATGAGATGTGTGCATCTGTCGTGTCATTCGAGTTACGCTCAAGATGGACCAATTCATGGGCGGTGACGTGCTTTTGTCTTCGTATGCTTTTGTTTGTAATTGATGATATTCGTTATTGTGTATTTTGCATATACTTCAAGGCTAAGAGCTTTTTTAAATTAAATAATGGCATTATGAATTTCTTTTGATATACAGTGGCTGGATATAATTATTGGCCAAACTCTACAGTCGACATAATTTGAGAAATTTCAAGCTGCGGTTTGGGGTGAAGAAAATAAAAGGTTCAGAGACCATATATTTGCCAGAACACTGTGAACAGATCACTAAATTAATGACCACCAGAACATCAATCAAACAAAGAAATGTACAAGTCAAAAGTGTTCAGCCATAAATGTGATAAATCGTTATTTTATAGCTCAATTCAAATATTGTACTTGAAAAAAGTTTTACTTACCTTCCAGACTTTTTCAGAAACAAATCTAATGTAAACAAACTATGACCAGCATACCTCTCCTTATTGTATTGAAGATAAGTGTTCAGTGAAAACAATACGGAAAGACAAAAAAATACCCGAAGCTATTCAAAAGTGAATGATTGAACTTCAAAATGAAAGATTAAACTATTGCTGAATGTGTCAAGGTTCGAAACTGAACTGTTGGCGCAATAGTCCGCCAACTTAAGCTTCAAGGGATTGGTGTAATCTCTAAGCTGCAAGAGTCGAAGCTCTTCGCAACATCACGGGCCGCTCTCGATGCTGTATGCTGCGTAGAGTAACGAATGAGCCTGGGACAACCCGTACTTGCCTTTGAGAAGAACTGAAGCTGCTAGGAGTTCACATTTGACGGAAAACTGTTGTTAAAGAATGGCATCGGAGTGGTCTACATGCCACCACTACATGTAAAACTCATCCTTCAACAAAATATGTTGAATTCTGTTCAACGTTTGCCAGACAACATATTGATACAGGAATTGGGTTTTGGGGAACGGATTAATGAAAGTAAAATTGAACTTTTCGGTCGAAACGAAGCTCGTCTACACCTTTTTCACTTCAAATTAATCCGAGTCAAGTTCAATTTAATCCAAGTCAAGTTCAATTTAATCCAAGTCAAGTTCAAATTAATCCAAGTCAAGTTCAATTTAACCCAAGTCAAGTTCAAATTAATCCAAGTCAAGTTCAAATTAATCCAAGTCAAGTTCAAATTAATCNATTAATCCAAGTCAAGTTTAAATTAATCCAAGTCAAGTTTAAATTAATCCAAGTCAAGTTCAAATTAATCCAAGTCAAGTTCAATTTAATCTAAATCAAGTTCAAATTAATCCAAGTCATATTCAAATTAATTGAACCCTAAGTTGAGTTAAAAATTGACATAATCACTTGTTAATTTGAGCTTTTTTTGTGTTAAATATGGATTTATTGGATGTGATGAGCAAGACAGTCGTTTTTCCTTTTAGCAAGGAATACATCAAATTTTTGCAATATAAAAACAAGTTGTCTAAAAATGTGGTAAGTATCCAGTATCAGGAGGCAGAGTGTGATTCAGATCTTTGAGCGGTGTAAAAGATGCAAGTCAATTATAAAAACTTCGTATAATACTCCTCATTAAAATTGTTTTAAAATTCCACATTGATGACAGTGTGCATACATTCAAATATTCATGTTCAAAAGGTAATTTTTTGTTACCCATACACATAGTTTCGGGGATTTATTTACACTTATAGATATTTATTTGCATGAAATTCCACTTTATCACATTGTATTTTTATATATATATATATATATATATATATATATATATATATATATGACGTCAAATACCTGCAAATACAAAAGATTACTACCGGACGATATGTATATTTAATCTTTAACAAAATATACAAATGCGATTCACTGAGTACTAATGTACGATTCCGTTTGACTACAATTTATTTGAGTACATTACTACACAGATACATTCCTGCATTAGCAAGAAAAATGTTGCCACTGCTCTCTAATCTTCATCTTTCAATGCAGCATCTATCACTCTGCATTTTTCTTCTCGTGTTTTCTTGTATTTTCCTCTCTTTACTCCTCTTCTTACTCTTGCGCGTATATTTTCTTGTTCATCTTCACTTGTTTCATAGTCCGTTGATTGGTTGTAGAGATCCATCTTGAGGAAAGCGCTGATTCAAATTCAATGAGAAACACTTTTCTTCTATACTCCTATATTAGAGAAATCGGAACATAAGATTCTGAAAAAGGCATTTTTAAAGTTATTTTAAGACCCGGTAATACGGAATACAACATTACTTAAATAAAATCCAAATGTATTCCTATATATGTATGTAAAGTTTGACTGTTATTAATTTTAATTTGACTTGTATTAAATTGAACTTGACTTGGATTAAATTGAACTTGACTTGGATTAAATTGAACTTGACTTGGATTAATTTGAATTTGACTTGGATTAATTTGAACTTGACTTGGATTAAATTGAACTTGACTTGGATTAAATTGATCTTGACTTGGATTAATTTGAATTTGACTTGGATTAATTTGAATTTGACTTGGATTTATTTGAACTTGACTTGGATTAAATTGAACTTGACTTGGATTAATTTGAACTTGGCTTGGATTAAATTGAACTTGACTTGGATTAAATTGAACTTGACTTGGATTAAATTGAACTTGACTCGAATTAATTTGAAGTGAAAAAGGTGTAGAATTAGTGATAACCTTCTGTATTGAGGATGAATTTAGCTGCGCTGTTTTGGCATATGCAGCTAGTGTGAGCGTTTCCCTGGGTTGATGCTTGAACTTCATGGTTCTGATCAGTTGTGAGTGGGAGATTATAGTAGCTTCTATGATTCCTTCTGCTTATTTTATGCTGTTTGGTGTATAGTAAACGTATTTTGATTTTTTGATTAACACATTCACCCAACTGGAGCAGCTAAACGTTACCACATCGTGGGGATCAAACCGTGTAGACTGGAGGCCTCTCTTTTTAACTGTGTAGACTTGAGATAGGAATGAACATGTCGAATTTAGGTAGGTATGTACGCATCGATATTTTTTTTTTAATGGGACTTGATACAAACCCTGGTGGCTAACATTGCCATCCCCCCTCAAAAAAAATTGTCAAGAACAATTAATTACGTAACTCGTGTAATGAAACTCCAAAGTCACATTATTGCACTGCCAGCAAGCTTAAAATACGGATGTTTATACTTCAAGTGCTTTTCGGATGTGAGAGTAATGGGAAATACTATCCTAGATAGAAATTACTTTTCGTGAGGCTTTCATTCCTCACAGTTGCGAGTTCACTAAAACTCCCATTGACCATTTCTTTGGTGAGCAGAGACTTTTTTCTCGATGTTTGAGAAACAATACACTGTTGATGATATCCGTTTCAAACTCGTTCATGAATTAGTGCGCTATCCTACGTGGTTGCGTTGGCTCGGCAAAATAATTGACAGCTGTTTGTTTTGGTGTGCAGCAAGCGAACCCCGAGCACCCGTACGGCTACAGCAACATGCCGTACGTGTCCTCCCTCATCTCGGGAGCCATGATCTTCTGTCTCGGAGCAGGCGTGTCTGTGTACCACGGCATCTCTGGGCTCATGAGTCCTCCGGAGGTTGGTCTTTCTTGTTGGATGAAGAAACTTGGGAGTGGGTCTCTCGTATGAACTGTGTAGACTGGAGGTAAGTTTTTCTCCTCAACTGAGTAGACGGAAAGGAAATGTAGATATCTCTCTTCTCTACTGTGTAGACTGAAGGTAGGTTTCTTACATTAGCTGCGTCCCTTGAGGGTGCTTAAGATGTACAGTAAGTTTGGTTAACTCAGGTTCGTCTATGCCAGAGGCTCCCAACCTGGGGTGCTCGCACCTCCTCAGGGTACGAGAAAAGTCCAGGCAAATAATAGGATATTGACCATATGTTGAGCATTTTTATTTCGGGGTGTGCGAGGTTCAAAAAAAATTCTTTTGGAGTGCGAGGCGAAAAAAAATTGTTGGAAACCCCTGGTCTATTGTATGCTGTAGGAGCTGGCGCTCCTAGGAAAAATACTGTGAGGTTACCTCAGCTATAAATAAGTCAGTTTAAGCCTCCCTCAAGGAACGGGAGATTTATGCACGAGGAGCGTTCGCTCACAGAACCCCTGTGCATTTGAACTATAAAAAATACGTTTATGAAACAAGATGGAAGTTGGAAAAGAATGGAAGAGGTTGTGAAAAAATAATAACAATGCTCCGAAAAAGATAGTCCCTATCAAAATATAAATCTATTTCAACTCAAAAACGGTACAATGTTGGGATTAGTGCCATTTTAGAAATCGTTCATGTTCTTGATATTATGTAACCTTTAAAGAGCCGAAAGCGCAGCTAACAATGTCCACCACAGATATGGTAATGGCTCTTGAGCGGCGGTTTGTGCCATTGCAGTGAACTGTCTGTGCCTGAACATCTAGTGGCCCCGCAGTGCTGAACCCACAGTGTTTAAATCATGTGGATACAACTAATGTATTGGTTGGCCACAAAGTTTGTTCATTTTTTGAATGTCTATTTTCCGATCTCCTGAAGGTTATTTTAATATTCTTATTCTCTAAATCCTGTATTCGCTACAGCGAGCATGCTTACGTTGTTACGGGGACGTCACCTACTAGGATAATTCTTACGAGGGTAAGTTGGCTAGGGTACAATTACTAG
>JACJUY010010033.1:17805-33552 GCA_014220935.1 Platorchestia sp. MABIK | reverse complement strand
CACAGTTTTCTCCAATACCTTTTAAATTTCAAGTCATGGAATTCTTTAACGAAGTTTTTTTCGACCACACTGTTATTGAGCAAAAGTGTTTATTTCAGCAGTCCCAACCTTATGCAAAAATTTGTTGAGCTAAGTGCCGGTCACCCTGAGTACGTCGTCTCAGTGCTCGCGTCAATAAAGAAAAGCGATTAGTGAGCCTGCGTGCGCTGATCCATTAGCTGCGTCGAGCGGTTGTACGATATTTAGCTCATAAGCTGGAGTGCTCGTATGCTCATGTGCTCTTTAACATGTCGCAAATTGAACGGATAAAAAACAATTATCTTCAGAGTTATATTTCTGCTTCAAATTTT
This sequence comes from Platorchestia sp. MABIK, assembly GCA_014220935.1. NCBI lineage: Eukaryota > Metazoa > Arthropoda > Malacostraca > Amphipoda > Talitridae > Platorchestia > Platorchestia sp. MABIK. The sequence continues at coordinate 33,202 of JACJUY010010033.1, read as the reverse complement.
ACCGGCTCTAGAAAAGATTGTGTGCCTTATTTGAAAATAAATTTTGAGTTCAGCCAACATTGAAATAATGTTTCCCGTTCATGAATATTCATTGACGAGTTCTTGTCACAAATTGTTTGCGCACGGATTTAATCGAACGTACACGCCTGCAGAGCATACAAAAAACTATCAAGAAAATATAGTGTTCTATTTAAGATAATATAATGTTGTATTCGTGAAAATAATGGAATAATGCAACGAAATGACTGATTACGCTGATGAATTCGATGAAATTGACCCAGATCTCAATCATTTGAACAGACTATTTCCAAGCCTAAACGACACTGAAAACTGCGATTACACTAATATATCAAAATTCAACGAAACCATGCGAATAACTCGCAATGACCTCTCACTCATGTGGTGGAACTGTAGGTCACTCTATCCAAAATTGGAAGAGATGAAATGTACTATAATTGAAAAGCAATGCGAAAATCGCTACACGTATAGTCATTTTTATTAAAAATGATCATTTAAAACTGAACGTTTCGGACTAACTGTTCATCTTCAGCAAGAAATTTCTGTAAAACGAAACCAAATCGCAGTACGTGGGTTCTACCTGTCGTACCCTGATGACCAGAGTTTCCGAGCATGCTGGGCGTAGTTGCAGAACTGGTCTTCCTCATGGGTCCCCCACACTGTCCTCTGTTAGATCTCATGCAGAAGAGTGCAATGTTCCGGTCTCTTTGAGTGATTTTAAAATCTTGGCCGGTACCTCTTACAGAACAGATCTGCGCCTTCTCGAATCTCTGCATATTTATAAAAAGAAACATATACTGAATGACACCCAAAGTGCTTTCCCTCTTCATATTGCCAACACCTAATTCAGCTACTCAGTTTTTCCTCATATATTATTTTACCGTTGTTAGTGTTTGAAGTGTCGTACTATCGACACAACTTGAGGTATTGTAGCAGAAGCTTCAACTTCACTTCAGTTCCCTAAGCCGCAAATTCGGGTGAAGGATAAGTATACGCACAGCAACGCTCCTAATAATGTACTGCTTAGATCGGTGACAGACCTTCCTTAAATCTAGTCGTGCCCGGAAGTCGAACAAGGACTTTCCGGTGGTTGTAAAGCGTGGCAGAGGCAAGGCACCATAAAGGACTTCTGTCGGTCAGTTCCGGCGGTTTATGACTTATCCGGCTCCTAGACATGCGAAATCCAAGTGCAGTAAAGACATCCGGTTGTGCTCACTTCACACGGCACATCTTGAGATATAACAATTTCCCTCCCTTTAGATGAACATATGAAAAACGGAAGGCAGAACTCAACAACCCATTCGCATTACAGGTTTAGTTATTCCACCTGATCTACGCGGTTCATTTTGTACATGTGAACTGTTAACAGGCTGCCAAGTAGAAGGCTCAGCCGCCTTGCTGCTGAAAAGATCCCAAATTACTAGAAGAATGAAGCAGCTGATTTGAATGTCTCTTCCAGATTACATCTAATGCTAAGAATTGAACATGAAAGATATTAACAGCAATTTTACCAACAATAATTCCCTTCAGCCACTTGGGACCATTTCTTAAATTCAGAGCAAGAACATGATCACCGACATCAAATTGAGTTCCATACATAGGCTAAGACCTGGACACAAAATATTTAGGATTAACTCTATCTCTGGAAGTAACAAATTTACGATTGTTGAGCGCCACAGAGGGAGCAATTTTTGTGACACTATGAGGAATACAATGTGATTGAAATAACGCGTAATTAGTTTGTACATCAGAGAAACTACAAACAGAGTTACCGTCACTCGTATCGTTCCTAGGCTTTTGTAGAACAACTTCGTTCTTCCGCTGTGGAGGTTCACGTGAACTCTTCATTGACCCATCTTCTTTTCCGACGTTGCAATGATAATCTTTTCTTTCCGGCTGCACTATGTAAGTGCGAGCTGCGTCAAATTCTCTTCGTGTAGGTCCCCTTCGTGTAGGTTCCCTTCGTGTAGGCTCCGCCGGAGAAGGCCGTGCTGCCGTCGGAGATTTGCAAACTTTAGAAATGTGTCCTGTCTTCCCACATGTATTGCACTTCAGTTTCAATGCATAGCTATTCTTTGCAAGATGCTTTTGCTTAGCTCCGCAACGGATGCATGTGTAGTTCGGCTGTAATTTTTCTGTTGTGAAAAACGATGAAGATGAATCCTCACGAATAATATCTTGCGCATCGGAACTTAACTGTTCGATGAGTTTTGCATGTTCAACACATTCGTTGAATGTTTTTCCGTCACACTTCTGTAGAACTGCACTGAGAATTTGCGATGAACGAAGACCTGCCGCGAAAGCATCTGTCAACAGACGATCACGACAGCAATTTTCGTAGTTGCACGCAGATGCTAAGTTATTTAACGTTTTAGCAAAACTTTCTATGGATTCATTAACTCCTTGCTTTCTGTTTAAAAATGTAACTGATGCGCCCCAATGGATTTCTTGATTTCAAATTGCTGTATTAACTTTTCTGCTAGTTCATCATACGTAGCATCAGAGAGTAACGTAGGTTTAATTCTTCGTTGTAGATCAGTAATGATGTTNAGTTTACAAATACTTAAACTTACGGATCTCCACAATTTAAATTATAAAACATTGACCAATGATGGCGCCATAACCTCAAAAAATTATTACTGCACAAACCGGTCGTCACGACCATTTAACCCGTAATAGAAGTAACTTCGTGCTTCCTTATCATTCAAAGGCTCGATCACAACACAGTATCCTCTTCGTGGGAACTAAAACTTGGAACTCAATCCCTGCCGAGATCCGTGAAGGAATTCTTCCAAAGTATGCAAAAGAAATCTTGAATCTCATTTCCTATCAGAATACTTGTGTAAGATAACAAAGTCAAATCTTGTCTCCTACATGTCTGGTCCTGATAACGTAATTTACCATGCATGGTTAATATCACTGATCTTCAGTCTGCTCTAAAATCGTTAATGGAATATATTGTTAACATCAAGTCCATATAAACTATTTTGTAAAGTGAAGCATAAAATATCGAGTTAACTATTTCATTGTTCAGTCTAATGCGTAACTAGGTTAAGTAAATTAGGTTAAACATTTTTGTACACCCTAGAAAACGCTGATGCTAGGATGCCCTAGAAGTCGCTGAACTTATTCGGGCCCACAAGGAGCTATACTCAAATTGACCATTGTACTAGACTTAAGAAACAATCTACTTCTGTATCACCTGTGGGAAATAAATGTTTAAAATTGTTTAAAAACATAAACGGTTACTGGTGCTTGAGTGATCATTTATATTTTGCGTCGATAATCACATCTCAAAATTTATTGAAGGAAGTTTTTTTTATTCCTCTATATTATTAAAATTATTATTAGTTTTAAGATCTAAAAATCGCAAGATAAAAAGAAGAACCAATGTAAAAGGGAACATTCTTTTAATAACAAATGTTTCGGAATCTCTGATTCCATCATCAGTGCTGTAAAATCAACTAAAAATCTGAACAGATTAAAAATCGTCAAATTTTAAAACGATTGTCACGCCGCGCTTCGGCGTTCATTCGCCATTGTCAATCGGAGATAGGGATAGACAATGACAAATGAACGCCGAAACGCGTCCTGAATTTTTATTTAAATATGACGGTTTGTAATCTGTTTAGACTTTTAGATCCTGAAACTATTGGTAATTTTAGAAATATCGAGAAATTCAATAAAAAACTTGGATCAACAACTTTCAGCCTAATTTTTAACCAAACATGTGTGAAGGAAGAACTGATTCTGAAGTACGCGAATAAATATATGCGCATATGTAATTTTTTACACCCAAATTAGGTAACTGCAGCTCTATTCAACGCATAAATATAGAATCAGCGTGCCAAAATTTGTTTGATGCGACACGATTTCCTCAAGTAGCACAGGCAAAGTAATATTTGTTTGAAGGCGGAATTATAATCAAATTTGATACCGAAATGACGAAGAATTTATCACGTTAAGACCGTCACTCGGAAATAGGTGTTACTGTGCGAGAAAAATCAGTGGTTGCAATTTACCCCAAAGAAAATATAAAACTGGGACACAAATGGAAATAACGTCACGTGAAATTTCTTCAACAAGTTACAAATTAAGCTTTTTGTTCACATGAGAGAAAACGCAAGGCATCTCTTCTATATTCTTCATTTAAAATCAAATGTTTAACACGAATAGCCTCAGTCTAAAATACATCCACGAGCTTGTCCGCCTCTCTATCTTATTGCTTTACCTGGCAGCATCGTCTGTTTTATCGTCTCTTCCAATCACTACAGTTCTCATTCAAGATTTTCCAATTACTTACTTCTTCCCACGCCTCATGTAATCTCTTTTTCATTCCAATTTCATATTCCCTCAGGTTCACATCTCTTCGTTCATTTGGTGACGTCCAGTTCATAAGACTGTCCTCATCTTTTTCTAGTTCTCTTCTCTACATTTGGCATCTCATGCAGAAGAGAATGATTTGGCATCTCATGCCTCTCAATAGAGATGAATAAGGTATAGGTGAATTTCCATAATTTTACTAGAATAATACGAAACAGAACAAGTGTTTCATTGTACTTGTAAATTAACCCTTAGGTTTACCAGCACATTGATGATACGGTAAACTATATTTTCCTGTACTTTGAAAAATGGAAAATACAGAGGTGAATTTTTTTTTTTTGAGAATAAAATGTGTTTAAGAACCATCATTCATATTTGTGCTCACCGTAGCATAGAAAATGCTCAAATTTGTTGATATTCCAACTTCAAGTATAAAAATAAGTTCAATCGTTGCTCTGAAAAAGTATGGAAAGAATCGGAGAAACATCTGAAAAAACGAAAATTTCAACACTGTATTTTTTGCAGATGACATTCACCGAAGCTGTTTTTTTTACAATGATTGGTCTGAGAGCCAAACATGTTTTAGATAGTGACGACGGTTAGTACATCATAATATGCACCAATTTGTTCTAGCGACTTTATTTAATCAAAATTCTTGTCGAATGTTTCATTAACTTATTGTGCACAAACTAATTGATTTTCTACCCAATTAATAGTTATCTAGTGAACTTTTCAAGGCTAATGTAATGATTTATTTGATCAAAAAAATGGAGTATACTTCAACAGAAGATTACAAAATTAGGCCAATAATTATTCTACAGTTCTAGTAGTTCCAACAACAGTGACTGAGAAAACTCGGCTCCGGCTTTGATAGATTGCCAACAATAACAAACATTTATTGATGTAATCACCGAGACACAGGAGGCCAACCCTGGCCACGTATAAGACGGCAGTCCTGTTGTGGAAGTCTTACTTTGTGTGCTCCGAGGCGAGCTGATTTTTGGGTTTAGAGCCCCGGTTTGGCAGAAGGGAAGGGGATTGAGATGTTTGGCAGCCGTTGCTTGTAAGTCCTGGCAAAGCTTGCAGTGACGCAAACTGAGTTGAGAGCGACAAATGTTGCTAGAAGGCTTCTTGTATTCAGCAAATGTCGCAGGCTGCAAGCCCTCTAAATGTCTTCGGCGAAATGTACGGTCAAGGTGCCAGAAAATTCTCTCCTTGCAACTCTTCATGTAACTTGCAGTCTGTTTTGAAAAGTGGTAGCTTCTTGAAACTGTGGAACTGAGGTGATGCCGTCAGACACAGAAACAACTAAATCCGAATGTTAGAAAAAACACTTAAGAGTGAACAACATAGATATTTTTAAAGAGGTTTGGATTCATTCAAATTTAAATGTTTTTAGAACGATATCAAAATAAAGGAAACTCACAACTCAATATCTTGACTCGTACGTTTAATTATAGATTTAACATATTAAAATAAAATGTTGTTTATTAGGATTTGCATTTATTCAAATTTGGATGTCATCAAAAGACATTTAAAGTATATTGAAACTCAGTTTTTTATTCGATGCATTCCATTCTAATTTTAACATGTTCAAAACAAACTGTACGAAGCGATCCTGCCTAACAGTTCTGTTTCATTATTGGTTGTTTTTCAAAAAAATTTTTTATTACATGTAAATATGTATTATTCCCAAGGAGAAAGCAAGAATTTCAATTTTAAGTATCATGTTTTAATGATGATTTGTACTAAAAAATAAAATGTTTACACGCTATCGAAAGTTATAAAAAATCAGCGAAAATTAAAAGGAATGCAGTGCGCTTTTGAATAGTCCTTTTAAACCCAAGTAAAAAAGCACCATCAAGCTTTTTTAGGCCTCATACAGATGTACATATACCCGCATCTTTATTCCTTGTACAACAATAAATCTACCTGCATCTCATGCCTCGTACAGCAGTATATCTACCCGCATCTCATGCCTCGTACAGCAGTATATCAACTCGTATCTCATGCCTCGTGTAGCAGGATACCTATTCGCATCTCATGCCTCGTACGGCAGTATACCTACCCGCACCTCATGCCTCGTACGGCAGTATACCTACCCGCATTTCATGCCTCGTACAGCAGGATATCTACTCGTATCTCATGCCTCGTTCAGCAGGATATCTACTCGTATCTCATGCCTCGCACAGCAGTACACATACGCGTAAAGTTGAAATTTTTGGGGTTTCGTCCATAGAGATTCCATTGATGTAGTCTGGAGCCTATCAGCTTTGCATTCATTTTTGACAATGAAAAATCCCTTATCTATCATTCTATCTTTCCTCTCATATCAATTGGATTCTTTCATCATCAGAGTCATCCAAATTCATTTAATCATCATTTGTTTTTTTACTTTTTAGGCGTTGAATATGGTTATCGCTGCACCCCTACCACTACACTTTGATCTTTTTGATGACGACGAAACTCTGGCAGGATGTTAGACCACACCTACTGTCATGTTTTTATACATCCTGTGTACCACCATGTTTTTAGTAAGTGAGCGTACGGCAATAAATTTTCGTTTTCTTTTTATCTTTTACATGAATACCCCTACTCTTTTCTATACGCTCAAGATCCCCCAAAGAAGGGAAAAGAATGTAAAGCTCTTGGGACCCCCAGACCGACGTAGGGTCCCTATAAGTCGTTTATTTGCCTACGCAGCTCGGGCTTTAAAATTCATTGCGACACAGCGAATCCTTTTCTTGAGCTCCCCATACAGTGGACTGTTTTCCCTATCGCTGGCTCTGCAGGTGGCCTTCGTGGTCACTTACTGACCTAACGCAGTGAGAGCTTTTGGTGGTCCAAACTTGTTCGTTTGGGCTTGATCGGCTCTGAAATTCAAGCTCATTTTGAGTGTTCTCGCAGATAGAGTGTATTTTACCCTTTTTTCAAATGAGTTTTTAGAGATGAACTGGAGTATTTAAAATTTTTATCATCAATTTCAGAACTAGAATAGTTTTTTAGATTTTTAATTTCGTCTCTAGAGAGATCGCTTGTTTCCAAGTCCTTTATGGATTACTTCTGTAGTGAGGCTGCATTGGAGCCAAGATTTATGCCAGAACTTCCTGAGATCTGCTTTTACAGCGATTTTCTGCCCATGCCTCTAATGAATTGTTTCGAGCACCAGGGCATCTTACCACCGGGAGCATTTACCGAATTGTTTTTAATTTTGAATCGTTAATGTATTGGTAATGAGTAAAATATATCGATGTGTTTTACACGCGCCATTGTGTCTGATTAACAGTCCCAGTGAAACCAAGATGCAACGTACGAGCCAAGCTTTGCAAAATCGGAGTGGGGAGTACAAATGTCACGTTTGAACTTAGGGGAAATTGATTAAGGATCTCGAAAAGAATACTGAGTGGTTTCTACAGGAGTTCAAAACATATCCCTCCATCACTGCATTCTTTTTTTAAGTTTAATTCATCAAAGAAACACTTGCTGAAATTTTTACCTGTTCGATTCATGAACATATTAACTACGTTCAGTAGCAGAGATACATGTAGTTTATGAGTCCAAGACCTTATAGTGTTATAATATTAAATCGTAAGCGTAGCTTTAAAAAAACTTATCGTTATGTTTTCGTTATCGGTTATTTATCACAGTGAAGTTATGTTTAGTTAATCGTAGCTCTATTAATTATGGGCGGTATAGGGCGCTGGCTATCACTAACTTAAAGCACCTTTGGAAAGAACAAAACTGTACCACGCCATCGCCGGCTCACCAATTCATCTGTTATACCTGCGGCCCTTTCGCTCTCAACTTCTTCCCTCTTCAGTCTGCGGTTATAGAGCTAACTCAAGTTTTAGCCAACGTCTGTAAAGTGTTTCTTGTATAAAACGTTTCTTTATTTCAACACCTGCTTAATGTTGAATCGGATGTATGGGGTTGAATGAATTGGTTTAAGATCTGGCAAAGAAGGGGAAGATTCTGAGCCAAATAATTAGTAGCACCGTTAAAGATGCTCTTCAGCGAATACTCAGTAATATTTCAATTATCCCGTTGGATGATCTGTGCTCGCAGTGGCACAGTGGTTAAGGGATCGCCCTTGCATGTTGGAGACGAGGGTTCGTATCCCGGCGCTGGCGCGGCGATTTTCCCCGTTGTGTATAAGGGAAAGCTCAAGCATAATACCCCACTCAACCCAGGTGTCGGAAATGGGTAACGGCTTCACGGGGGAACCGTCATGGTGTCCTATATATAGTGTTAGTTATAAGACATTTGAAAAACCAATGCTCAAGATCATATGTATCAGGCTTGATTGGAAATAAAGCATCCTAAGATACCGATGTTTGTTTGTTTGTTTTAATTTAAGTTCCATATTGAGTGCTTACACCGAAAGTTCTACAACTCTCGGATTCTTTATTGCAGTTCAAGTAATCACCTCAAGTTCTCATGAACAATGTAGTCAAATTTATGAACACTAAGTTTAAAATACTAAAGTTACTTTTTGCTCATCACACAGAAAATAATCAAAGATGAAAGCACTTATTGTTCATTCTCTTATAGGGTTATTTTGTTCATTCACTTTCTCATTACTCAAAACTAATGTCAGTGAAATAATTAGATTGTCATTTTAAAATCAATATCCATTAAAACGATTACATATGTGTGTATGTATGTGTGAGTGAGTCTGTGTGTGCGTGTGTGCGTTCGTGCATGGATGGATGTATGTAAGTGTGCATGTATGCAAATATGCATGTATGCATGAATGCATGTATTCAAGTATGCAGGTATGCATGTGTATGTGAATGTTGGCATGTACATTTGTGCGTGTATGCGTGTATTTGTGTATGATCGTGAGTGTGAGTGTGTGTGTACGTGCGTTCGTGCGATCAAATGAACATCAAAATTTCTAACAACAGACATACACAGATGCATGTGTGTGTGTATGCTGTTAGATATTTTGCCGTTTATTTGAACGTGTGTGGCTGAACGTAACTTTAAATATTCGTAGCTGAAGATTTGTGCGTTGTGTGGAAAGGTTATTATGATTTTGTGCCAGTTTACAGAGATTCATTTTCAGTTAAGTTTTTTTTAAGTTTCGCAATTTCTTCTGCTTGTATTTCTTTCAATCTCGTTTTCGTTACTGGGCCCAGTGTCATTCATTTCTTTTTATACTATTTTAAGTCGACATACATGTCATTTTGTCACCTCTTTTGGGGTCTGGCCACGAATAAAATTCTAGCATTAAATTAGGTGCCAAATGTCAGGTTTCTTTCTTAACTAACGTAAATTTAAACTTAAACTTGGCGACAATTGAAGACCTTAAAATTTAGGCTGCGGAGGGGCTTTATTCTCTTCTGGTCTATTTAGATGTTGAAGTAAGTCAATTTAGAAAAGGGAAATCCCTATGTTTCTAAATGACTTGTGTTCCTGAAGTATTCAAGTAATTATTAGTGGCCAGACTCTTCCTTCGTTGACTTAACCCTTTAAACTTCTCTCCAGTGAAGAAAGTTCGAACTTGAACCCCTTCTTATGTGGTAACATTTGAAAGTTACAAGAAAAAATTGAGTGCGTCGAATTTTGTGGAAAACCTCTGAAACTACTTCATATACGATAAAACAGCAGAACCACTTCACCCCTGAAAAAATTTTGAAGAGAAGTTTTAAGGATTGCCGCGTGACGCCTTCCTGTTGGCAAATTTTTCACACTTTGTGAAACCATAAAGAACCTTAGCCAATTTTCGATTTTAATTTCTTCCAAAACAATATCTCAAATGATATAAAGTTAACTTCTCCTGGTCTCTAACGATTTAAAATTTAATAAAGTTGCATCGAGTTCGTATTACCTTGCCATTATGATGGACCTAGATGCTTGCGGTGATTCTTCCATTAGTGACCTGATCACCAGCCGTGCTCTCTGTAAACGGAAAGTTACCCTAGCTTGACGACTGTGGAGCGTATTTCGAGTCTTGCTTGCTCAAAAATGTCAGAAGTGGCGAGTGATCTTCTTATGGATGTTAGAAACTGGGATGAAGAAATTGTTAAAAACTCTGATTTAAAGTATAGATAAAAAATAAAAATAAATAGATAAATAAATAAGTAGAGTGTACATGAGTTAGTGGCTGACTTTTTCTTATGAAAAGAATGAACTTAAACCGGTGAAAACTTCTTTGATTTAAAGCTGCCGCATTTGACGTGTGGAACATTTTATGGTGGATGCGAAAGTTGGCAGGAATATTTCCCTTTTTTGACTCAATTCAATAACATTATAGGTTTACGTGAATCTCTTTCTTCTACCGTGAAGCTTACGTACTTGAAGTCTTACTTCAAGGGCTGTGCTTTTATTATTGAGTGCAAGGTTTTGTTGGCGAGAATGGTATAATGTATACCTCGAGAATCTGAAGGTAAATATCTTGCTCATTTCGAACTTGGTTCGTGGCCGAGCGGCGTATGGCATTCACTCTGCTTGTTCCTCTGTGCCTGTGATGTCCGTGCTGCTGGTAAGCGCTGTTTAATCCGATAATTTCCTCATTATTTTGGTGTTACAACTTTGATTTCTGTGTGGATATAACATTGAGCATTTGAAGTAAGCGTTCTGTTGTTTATAAATTCCATTTTTGCTCTAGGTATCCTTACTTCTCACACAACTCCTCCCTACGCCTTACTCCAACGACCCAGTTCAGTATAACTTGTATTTGCCTACTTTTTGAATTATTTTTTCTGACTTTTTTTGAGACTTTCAGAAATCTTAATGACCCTTGTATTCATAAGTACATGATCCATAATCGTATTGTAACATTGTTTGCGTTGATATTTAAATCGTTTGTTAGTCATTCATGATCTTCACTGAGGCGTGAATCTTCCCATCGAACTAAGAGAAGGAAAGTCTTAACATTGAGCACCTGAACATTTCCGGGATAGATCAACAGGTAGCATTGGACATGTAAGATAAAAAGTTCTTAGACAAGAGGGGTTTAATAATATTATAGATGATTTGTATTACAAACCGCTCTCCCTGAAACCTAGGTCAGATTCGTCTCACGATGAAACTAAATTATACATTAATAAAGTTCGAAATGTATCAACTGATTTGAAACACAACGATGAGGAGGCATGTGCCATCTGATGCAGGTGCTAGTGAGTCGGTGGCATACATCGGGATTTGAAAAGTGCCTTTGGTCTTCAGGCAAGAGCTAGCCTGAAGAATGGATAATAATTTTCCCAGCATTGATGAAATTTTCCAAAATTATTATGATGAAGTTGTAAGAACATTAAAAATGTATCCATGAATACATGCATATATGCATGAGTGCAAGTACGCATATATGAATGTTTGCATGGATGCATGGATGGACGGATGCATGTATGGTCGAATGCATGAATGACAGAATGAATGGAGGGGTGTATGGAGGGATGGATGCACAGATGGATGCATGGAGGGATAGATGGATGAATGCATGAATGAAGGGATGGATGGATGAATGAAAGGACGGATGGATGAATGCATGAATGGATAGATGAATTCATGAATGGATAGGTGTAAGTATGGATTGATGAATGGCATGTACATATCATTTAGATCCTGTACATTGCTTTCTTCACATTTTAAACAAATTCAATATCCCTCGTTGTAGCCTTTCATCGCTTTAGTGAAGACTTAAAGGGAAATAACTTTGATTATTTGACCGATGTTTTGAATAAAATTGTGCCGGGTTTGATGTATCGTAGTGTCAGCCAATCATATTTCTTCCAATTTCCCTATTAGTGCAATAATAATTTTCAACATGATTTAGATTTAGAAATCGAAGTGATCGCGGGACGTCATTATTTCGTGGAGTTAATCAGTGTCGGAACACTTTCTCCCGTTTATTCTTTGCTGTGCAGGCCGCAGCGTCAGCTTGTAGATGCCCAAGGTTCTTTTTGTTCATGCTCACATATTGTTGCAGTAATTAATACTGCAGTATCAACACGCAGTTAACAATCGGGCATCAGAGCTGATGTGAGCAGCAACATTAACGACTGGGCAGGTTTTTAGCTACATTTCAAGTATCGAGTGACTTTATCACCCGACTAGGCATGTCGGCGCCGTTTACCGAAAATCGCTGCTGTACAGCGCACAGCAAAGGCGAATTGCTTTCATTTGTAGCTGTGCAGCAGCGCCCTCGGCCATCGTCGTGATGAAAAGGATCGTGCCCAGTAGTTTTGCTGCGTATGGTCGACAGCAGTATTACAGTTACGGTAGAGACATAAGTAATTGGTCGCGTTCATATTTTGAAGTGTGAACCGATGACTGATGGAAATAGCTCAACAGTTACATCTCCGTCTGCGCCTATGGGCGACATGAATGCTACTTGTTATAGCGAACGCTTTGATTGTACGATGATGCATTATTGAGCATTCAGTGGATATACCGAGCCTTCTGGGGGAAGACAAGCATTGATTAGCGATGATGAGATATAAGTTATCACAGTCGATTTTTGATGTTTAGATCTTTGTTGGCTGAGAAGTTAAGCGTGTCTTGTATGTTTACTGAATTGTAACTAATTGAATTAACGCCTATATGCCGTGAGAATGCATGTGTCAATGCATGCAAGCAAGTACGTAAATAGGTACCTTCATACGCGTGTAGGTGCGCAAGTATTTATGCGCCTAAGTATACGATTAAGTATGCTTATACTTATGTGCATTAGTGGGTACGTAAGCTCATTTGCACGTGAGTACTCACGTAGGCGAGTATATACGTAAATGCATATATTCGAATACCTTTATGCACCTATGAATGTATGTGTGCACGTACGGGATTTCATTTCCCTTCTTATGGCGCTATTTTTTGTTCCACCGATGCCACATCAGATGTTATGTTGATTTTTCGGAGCGAGAACATGGCAAAATCTTTAGTCGTTGTGACGTTTTATTGCCACTTTCTTTTATTTTGTTAATCAAGTCGGATGGCACTTTTCAATGTCCTCAGTATATGAATTATGATGCAACATTAATTAATTTATATTTAAGCTGCCACCGCTCTCAAGTGAGAGATCCTATTTAACGATCATTTCATATAAATCCTAACGAGAGCTCTTTCGCATGGAAATTGGTAATTAATATGAATAAATATCATTTGGTAGCGTTCTACCTCATAAGTCGCTTCGTCTTGGTGGAATGTGAAGTAGCCGTTGGCTTGTGGAATTCGACGTCTTCAGACCTCAAACCAAATCCGATCGGTTCAAACATGCAGAACATCCTCTACAATATGATCAGTTTCTTATGTTATGAACTTGATCATAACACCCTAATGTAGGATATTAAAAGGTAATCAAAAAATTCATGTCCGTTTTTAAAGGAAATGAAGAAAACGCTTCACAGTGGATGTAACTCATATTTAGTCTTCGAAGTAACCGCCATCGGCATCCAGCACCTTCCGCCAATGTGTCTCCAGCTTTTCAATCTCCTTATGGTAAAACTCAGGGGTTTTGGACGCAGAGAAGTCCGTAAGGGCTTGGCTCAAGTCTGCTTCATTGGTGAAGGATTTCTCACGAAGATGATTATCCAGTGAGTGAAAGAAGTGGGAATGGGATGGCGCAAGGTCAGGTGAATAAGATGGAGGGCACAAAGTCTCCCACTCACGTTGCTGTATGGTATCCCTGACCATGCGGCCAGGCGTTGTCATAGAGGATAAGCATACCTTTACGATTCACCAATGCTGGCTCGTTCTGGCGCAATGCCTGTTGCACACGTTCCAATTGCTGCGTGAATAGGTCTCCAGTGACCGTTTGGCCCGTTGGTAGCAGCTCAAAATGAACCACTTGACGACCTGTCCGCCAGACATAAAACATAATCTAGCGTAGGTGCATAGGTGGTCTTGCGGTGTAAGGGACAGCATCTTGAGCTGATACCCAACGTCTGGAACGCTTGGGAGTTTCGTACAGAACCCACTTTTTTTCACTGGTAAGCACTCGGTTTAATAAGGATGCGGTACGGTGGAGAGAAAGCAGAGATACACAGGCTGCCACTCGTCTCTTGTGGACCTACAACAGCGTGTACGGAACCCACTTGCTCAGTTTGTACGTCTTACCTAGGCGGTGCAGGTGAGGTCTAACTGTTTCATTGGAAATTTTGAACTGTCTTGCAAGTTCACCACACTTTAGACTACTGTCCTGTTCAATGACCACATTCAGGACTCCTTCATGCAAGATCTTGTGCATGGTCGTCCGCTGCGAGGCTTGTCTTGGAGGGACAAATCTCCCGACTTGAATTTTTGAAACTAACGCCTTGCAGTACGTTCATTCACAGCACTATCCCCAAGCATTTGACATATGTGGCCACTTAATACAGCTACTGATAAGCTCACTTTGATGTCGTAAAGCAAACAGCCCCGAACGAGATCTGTAGACACTCCTTCAGTGCTATCCGGCTTATAACTGATGACCAAGCTCGGTGAGCGTGTTTTTATAACGTCCGATGTTCCTACTTTCGGCCGTCCGAATTTAAAAACAATTGATACACACATAATGTAAATATTTCAACTTCATTCAATGAATAATAAAAAAACGGACAGAACTTTTTTGGTTATCTTCCCAGTCTAACTTTTTCGCCTTCCGTATGCATGTTTTTCGCCGCCTAAGGCCGGCCCTACACGTAACTGTTTATCTGAACGATTTATCTGTGCAGACAAATAGTTACGATAAATCAAGCGTGTAGGGGGGAATTTGCGCAGATTGTGATCGTTTCAGATGGACTGATCGAGAGATCTGAACAGTTGAAGAATTCATACTTTTTGTCTGAAATCTGTGCAGGTTATCAGTTTTTTAGTTTAGATTTTTTGTCAGCAGTCAAGCCTTTCCAAGTGTTTGTTTAACATTGAAATTATGAATCACAAAGCATTAGAAGAATTCATTGAAATATACCAAACTGAACAGTGTTTGTGGAAAGTAACATGCAAAGAGTACCATAACCGCTGCATGAAAAACGCAGCATATGAAAAATTAATTACAAAATTAAGGGGAACAATACCTGGTGCTAACCGTGATGTAGTTGTGAAAAAATTAATAATTTACGCACAACATATAGAA
>JACJUY010010032.1:18817-30636 GCA_014220935.1 Platorchestia sp. MABIK | reverse complement strand
TATTCACTGAGTAGTAATGTACGAATACGTTTGATTACAATTTATATGAGTACATTACTACACAGATACATTCTTGCATTAGCAAGAAAAATGCTGCCACTGCTCTCTAATCTTCATCGTTCAATGCAGCATCCATCACTCTGCATTTTTCTTCTCGTGTTTTCTTCTATTTTTCTCTCTTTACTCCTCTTCTTACTCTTGCGCGTATATTTTCTTGTTCATCTTCACTTGTTTCATAGTCCGTTGATTGGTTGTAGAGATCCATCCTGAGGAAAGCGCTGATTCAAATTCAATGAGAAACACTTTTTTTCAATACTTCTATATTAGAGAAATCGGTAAATAAGATACTGAAAAAGCATTTTTTTAATTATTGTAAAAACCGATGTTACGAAAGACAACATTACATATATAAAATCCAAATGTGTTCCTATGTATGTATGTAAAATTTGACTGTTATTCATTTTAATTTGACTTGGATTAAATTGAAATTGACTAGGATTAAATTGAACTTGACTTGGATTAAATTGAACTTGACTTGGATTAAATTGAACTTGACATAGATTAAATTGAACTTGACTTTGATTAAATTGAACTTGACTTGGATGAAATTGAACTTGACTTGGATTAATTTGAAGTGAAAAAGGTGTCGTTTCATTTTGAAGGTGCACAAAACAACACAAGTCCCGGAGAATAGAGTACAGGTTCCATGTACCCGGGCAACAGTCCGAAGGCTACCGGCCAAAAAAATAAGGATCAATTTCCCACTCTCGCGTAAACATTTTAAGAAGCTTGTTAAATACCAAGAAAATCTTTAAAAACCTTTCTGTGAGCGGAGAACACAAGAAAAAATTTCGAAAGCTGGGGCACTAATACACAAATGAATTTTTTTCACGCGAACCAATTGTTTTCAAAACTATGTGTAACTTAAAATCATAAATCAATTGGCACAGCTCGGTACGCTGATTAAAGAAGGCGTAAGCTTCTCGATAAGCAGAAAAGGTGAAATGAAAATAAAAATAAAAACGAAGGCACATTGGTCGGTCGCGGATTACACCAGCATCCCTCGCTAGAGTACGTAAAAGAAGCAAAGAATCAAAAACCTATCTAAATACAAATCTAAACATGCAACTAACTTCTGCAACAAGCGTTAATGATTTTGTGGTGGGTAGCGAGAGTTACCACCAAGAAGTGTTAATTCCTTGAAGGACACTGATGTGGCGAGACATCTTCATCATGCGGCACACCTCCCAGAGCGTTGCTCACGAGTCCTACAAATTCTCGATGAGCGCCGAGTTCGATAAATGTGCTAACGGAGATTTCCCTTCAGAGCCCTTTCTTGGAAGGGGTGGACACGCATCACACACAATTGTACGTGTTCTAATGAATAATAAAAAAAGAAACGATATTGTCATGAGTCATTTCGATAAAAAAAATGCCCACGAAGCAAAAAACAGAATTTGACACAAACTTTTCTAGAGCATTGTCTACGCAAGACCCTTCAAAGATGTGGGACTTACACCCACTGATTTGAACACATTCTCTGAAAATTTTTTTAGACAATTAGTAAATAACTTGTCGCGATGCATTCCGAAAGTTCTTTCTCACAACAATAAGGAATTATGAATATTCAAACGAAAGCTACCACAATCCTGTGAACGCTACCAGTCTCTGATGAACTTGGGTTTTTGTTCTACTCATTTATTAAAGATAGTCCTGATTCACCTTTGCCTCTCAAGAGACAGATTAGATTAGTTAAAAAATTAGTTTAAATCACCCGAGCTACAACAAAGATATTCCAAAGAAAGAAAGGAGGAGGGCACCATTTAGTATGAAATTTAGACAATAGGGAATTTAAGTACGGAGTGTGTCCACACACCCATCACATTCACACAGCAAGATTGAAAAAAGTTTATGAAATAAGATAAAAGATGAAGGACGTAATAGGTGCTGACAAAAGAACTGCAGTGCCCACGAGCGCATATATAGCTACAGCAATTGTATCTCCTGATCCTTCCAAAAGACTGAGAGTGACAATAACTCTCTTCAGAGTTTGTTCTAATTTGTTGGGGCTTTTAGAAAAAGATTATATGTATAGTAATTGAATGCAGAATCTTCGGATAAAGACACCTAATTTTGCCTCTGACAAGCCAGAAGTAATTTCTCACGAAATTTTACCTCGGCCAAACAAGGTTCAATTTCTCACAGAATTTTACCTCGGCCAAACAAGGTTCAATCTCTCACGACATTTTCCCTCGGCCAAACAAGAAATCATCTCACAAAATTTTACCTCAGCCAAGCTAGGAACAATATCTCACGAAATTTTTCCTGAGCCAAGCATGAAACAATCTTTCTTTCCTTCCACGTAACTGGCAGTCAACTGGAGCTTTCGTTTTAGCTCTAAAACAGATCTACCAACCTTGCATTCCAGGTAGGAATCGCCAGGTTCCCCTCTTAAAAATACATGACTCGTTCTGCGGCGACGGGTATGTTTTGCGGAGGTTATCTCCGTCGGACTCCCACGCTAGGCACGCTTCCGACTGGCGTGGACAATGCTTGCATTTCCAATGAACCAGTGAACCATAAAAATAACTCTATAAGAAACTCTTTCCACTGACATAGGAACCTGATCGTGAGTAATGTAAGCAAAAATAAGCTATGACTCTAGCAGATACATTATAAAAAAGCAATTGAAATGTTTAATGCAACCGCTGACACAGGTTCTAGCAAATACCTAGTGGCCAATTTTCCATGGAAGTCAGTTGGATGTTCTGTTAGCCTTTCTCTGCTCAAGTGCTTTAATTTTGCCTATTTTCATATTGTCATTATTCATCTGACAGTGTTACTTGATATATGCATCAAATACGATGCCATCTAGTCAATTAAATTTTACATTATGAGTCAGTTTAAGCCTTCCGAACCACAACAAAAGTGTTCCTAAGAGATTAAGGCTTAATTCAGTTTGACATTTAATCAACGGAGAATTTACGGACAAAGTGTGTCCTCATACTTAACGCATAGGAACAGTAAGGTTGAAAGAAGCTCAAGTACAAGATAAAAGTCGAATAAGAAAGTAATAGGTATTAAATAGAGAGTACAGCAGTAAACCCCATCAAAAAATCAATAGAAAGAAAAAACCCATTCTATTCCAAAAAAAGCCCTACCTAACTTTACGTTAGGAACTTCACATTTTCCCTTTATCTGAAGTGCATCTTTAATAGGTTGCTTGTGATACGACCCATCGATAGGTCGTGCTCACGTTCTTCCTGCTGCGAAACAACCCATCGATGGGCTGTTTGAGAAATTTTAACCGTCTGTTGAAATTAATGGTATTTATTATTTCCAGTTACCGTTCGGTATTTATAAAATTGCTGACAACTTTTGACTTTAAATTTGAGCCAACCAACTCATCGCGGCTAGCACGTTGACCGCGTATTGGGACACATGTGCATCACTCTGCATATTTCTCATTCTCGTACCGGTGTAACTGAACAGCATTTCAATTATTTAACCACTTAAAAAAGATTGGCAAACACGGGAAAATATAATCGTGCAATTATATTTTCACACTTTTTAAAAAATGTACAATTTATTTCGAGCAGTAAAATAGTTTCGAAACTCTGCTTCTAACCTGACTTCAACTACTGTAGCAACCGCGCTAACGCAGTCAATGCGTTAATCGAATGCACAAGGAACAGATACTCCAACAATCGAAACCCTGCCATATACTGTAATAGAAATAGAGAAGCCTTGGCGCGCAAGAAAATTTTGGTGAAAAAAGGAACAGAAGTGTACAGAGCTAAGCTCATGCGACAGCTACTCGTGCTAATGTGCACCAAACGCAGTTTTTATTTTAATTTCGTCATGTTCAAGACAGCTCAGTTTATAGCAGTTTTCTTTCCATAGTTGGTTAACGCGTTGGCTGCGTTGGGTTAAATTGAAGTTAAATATCCAACTCGAAGTTAAAGTAATTTACATAAGCAATTTGGAAAGAGGCAAACATTAACTGCATCGTGCCTTCATTTAGCTTTGATTAAGTATTTATGAAAATTCAGTTAGTAAATTTCGGTCAGCAGCATTTTGAAAATTCTTTCCATGTACACAATCGGCTCACATCGCGACCTACGTATCAACCCGAGGACGCACAATATTATTTCTAACAAACTTACAACGTGGGGTCAATTTGATCCCAAACTTTTTATTAAAGTAACAAAGCACATAAAGTTAATAATATTTAAGATAAATTAAAAGACATGTTCAAACATTTGAATAAAACCTACAATTAATTGAGTTCAAAATTCAATTGGGGCCACTTTTATTCCAAGTGTTAACACATTGATCGTTAGCTCGTCTTCGCCTAATTCGTCTTATTCAGAGTGCGACGAGTTAACTCGTCCAAAATCTAGCGTTTCAAAAAAAGCCTGACAAGTTTACCTTTCGGAACAGGGGGCTTCTGAGCTGTCCACAAATTTAGCTTTAAAATTCCACGAAAAATAAGACAGCAGTGAAAATTCGTTTGAAAATGAAAAATTCGCCAGGAAAAAGGTCGCCGAGTTAATTAACCATATAAATACGCAACCGAAACACGAAAGAACATGCGTTCATTTCAAAGTTGGCCACTGACAGCTGACAGGAATACTAAAGCATATTTTTACCGTTGAATTTATTGAAAACTACAATTGATGATGAGAGCAACATGGTGAGTGGAAAGCCTTATGGTTACAGGAAATAAAGCATCCAATTCATTTTGTGAAAATAGACTTTGAAATTAGATTAGACAAGTTAATTCAAGCTTCCCTTATCACAACAAAGGTGTTGCAAAGAGAGCAAGGAGCCATCAAGAATGGAGTGTAGGGAATATGAAATTCATGTACAAAGTATGTTTCCACCAGCTGCGTACAAAAACAGTTAAGTTGCAAGAAGTTTATGAAACAAGATGAAAGTTGAAGAAGAAATCAATAAAAGATTGATTGATTATAAAAAAGTTTCAGACTTCCTTTACCACAACAAAGATGTTCTAAGAGAGGAAGGATGATGGCACCATTTATTATGGAGGTTAGGGAACGCGGAATCTACGCACACGGTACATAAAAATAGTCCGCTAAGAAAGGAGTTCATGAAACAAGATGAAAGTTGAATAACAAAGTAGTAGGTGCTGAAAAACAGGACAGCAGTGAACCGAAAAAAGATGATCCGTAACAAAACAAAAAAAAAGCTTATTCTATTTCAACAAAAATAAGGCGTACCAAACCATTAGCTTGGGACCTCAGAGATAAGAGAAAATAAGTACTGAGGAACAGGACAGCAGTGAACCGAAAAAGATGGTCCGTAACAAAACAAAACAAGCTATCCTATTTTAACTAAAAGGAGGCCTACGTAACCCTGCAGTTAAGGACCTCACATCTTCCTCCTGGAAGCGCTAATACTCCAAGATTCATCTCAGGTCGTACCAGGTCATAAATTCTGTCTATCTCAGATCTTAAGTTCTGTCCGTTTTTTCCCAGTATGACAAGGAGAGTAAAAACATATCTAGTAACATTCATTTATTCTCCATGGCTAGTAACAACTTCTGACCACCTACTAATCAATTTTTTAATGTTTTATTCATAGAAATGTTTGCTTTTTGAATCAAAAAAGACCTATAATTCATTTTCGATGGTGTTCTTGTCTTTCAAAGTTTTGCCCTTTAAACGATTGTCTAGACCCTTAAGGAGATGGAAATCTGAAGGATTAATACGTGGAGAATAAGGCAGATGCATCAATGTTCCCCATTTCAGCGTTTCAATCGTAATCCATTCGTGCAGTACGCGGACGCTCGTTGTCGTTCTGAAGAAAGACGCCATTTCGATTGACCAAAGCTGGGCGCTTCTGTTTTAAAGCGGTATTTAGTCTTTGCAGCTGCTGACAGTACAGTTTTGCAGGACTGTTTAGTTGTTTTGAAAAAGCTCGAAGAGAATGATTCCTCTCATATTCCACCAAACACACAGCAAAACTTTTTTCGAATGGAATCCCGTTTTTGGTTGTGATTGAGGTCTTGTATGTCGACCTAGCTATTCATGTTGACATTTGATATTGCTGTACAAAATCCACTTTTCGTCTCTGGAAACAACCCTATCCAAAAATGTTTGCAGTTGATAGAAATGCAAAGATGCGCGGGCAAACCCAGTCTAACATTTTCGCCGGAGCATGCATGTTTTTCGCCGCCCAAGCAATTTAATTATTTGGGCAGCGAAAAACATGCATGCAGGCGGTGAAAAAGTTAAGACTTGGTATGTGTTCGGTTCATGGCTCCATATTAAAAAATGATAAAACAACCACAAGTATTTCACTGAAAAGTGTATGGAAGACCACAATGAACTGATTACCTAGCAGAATAGATCGCAAATTTATATCTTTCTCTGAAATTTAAGTTCAAACTTGTTACCACATGAAAACGGCCAGGATTTATGGTACGACCTGATTGTTTTTAGATTTTTGGATTAGATTAGATGTTAGTGTAATCCTCCCTAACCGCTAATAAAAAGCGCTCCGAAGACAGGAAGAAAGAACGCAGAATAAACGCAGAAAAGGCATAGAAACAGTGAGTTGAGAAAGAAGTTTATGAAACAAGATATAAGTTGCTGAAAAACAGGACGGTAGTGGGTCGAAAAAAGGTGATCCTCAACATAACTAAAAACATTTTAGTTCAACAAAAAGAAGGCTTACCTAATTCTCTGCTCTTAGAAATTTGAAAAATATTCAGAAATTTAAAAAACTAAGTTCACTAATAACAAAAATTGGCACACAACAATCCGAAAAATCGATTCCTGCTCAACTGAAAAAACCTGACTTGCAGAGAAAAACTTGCTAAAGAACGTAACTTATTATTTGCTGAAAAGTTTTAACAAAAAATTTCACAATTGATGATTAAAAAATGCTACATTTTTTTATACCATTGTGGAAGCTCAGCTTTTTCAGTCACATAAAATTCGCAATTCCTTTGAAAAAGGATGAAATTACACAGAGAAAATAGACTTCGTTGTAGAATTTCAAACAAAAACAAGTAAAAAAATCAATTAAAACTCAAATACTGAACTGAAAATAAATTAATGAACTCTACATCGCAAAACGAACCTTACCGTCATTGGGCTTGAGGAAATAATCAGTTTCTTTTTCGATGTCGGAACTTTTATTGAAGGCTTCTCAAACAAATAATGTGCGTCAACTTGCTGAATGATATTTATGGCTCGATAGAAAGCTACAACGCAGTGTAAAGCAACGCAATGAATACGGTATGAACACCCAAATTTAAGGAGGGAAATTTCCATGCTGTTTTCGAAGGCTTTCTGAAAACAACCGGGTTTTTGAAATTATGGGTACGCACAGACCATGTCAACTCGATTGCACCTTCACAAGAAAGCAGAAGCCGTGAGGCTTGCGATGTTCAAAATCCAGATGGAATGAAGCCTTGCGCTTGGTTCAGTAAAGAGCCAAGCTCACAGTACACTGTTGAAGTCCAGAACCCCTTCAGTGATGGTGCCCAACTCTGCATTTAATAAAAGCGACTAACTATATTATAAATATTGGAGGTAAAATAAGTGTCGGGCACGAAGGACAAAACGATCACACAGGGCGGGCCTCGGCGCCGCTCCCACCTGAAGGATTCGCGTCCAATTTGCATATAAATGCACCCTGGAAACGCGTCCTCTGCACGGCTCTAGCAGACGAGTTCACAAAAGGGACAGGTGTTACTCGGGGACCAGCAATATTACGATTTCACAGATTCCAGGACTTAGAAAAGAACAGAGTTAAATTGAAGGATGCATCCGCGCAGGTTTGAATTTCGGTGCTGGAAGGCCAGAGTTTGTTTCCCACTCACCGTTTCTCAACCTTTCTTCCCGAAGAAGACCTTTTAGATTTGAAACTTCCTAATTTTTTGGTCTTTTATGAAGCAAGTGACGAATCAACTGCCATCAGTAATCATTTTGCATGGTTTTGGCTTCCGTTTGTTCGTCAGAATGAGGAATCTATGTTGCCAAATTTTCGACCAAAACGAAACATTTCTGACAGCAGCATTGCTACCCAAATTTAAGCCTAAAGGCCCATTCATTCGAAAAATGTCGTAAATAATTATTTACAAAACCTTGTATAGGTCAATACATTTACTCCGAATTCGGCGCAGCTTCTGTATTTTGAAGAGCGGATATTTTGGCTTCCAGACAAGGAAAATGGAAAAAAGTTTCGGAATTGCTTGGATTGGCAACCAATTTATGACAACAGATACTCGAAAAATACTAATGGGTGCTTCCAAAAACACGCTCAAACTACGGATCAGTGCGGTGTGAAAACATACTGCTGGATGCTTTTAATTTTGTAACTTTTGAAATAAAGTTTTGCTTTACACATTGACTGCGATGGGTTAAACTGAAGTTTAATATTGAACTCAAATTTAAAGTCAAAAGGTGGTAAAAATTTTATAAACAGCAAACATCAAATGGGTATATCAAATACGATTTATTTAAAAAGATTGTTAAAACAATTTCAAACGAATCATCAATGGGTCGTTTCGCACTTGGAATAACTCAAGCCCGACCCACCGGTGAGTCATATCGCAGCCATTGTGTTATAATAGTGAAGTGAACGCTTTTCAATTATGCTCTGCTCATTCTTAGGGATTTTAACGAAGGAGAAAAGTATACAAGCGTATTAAACGAGGTGTAAACCACTATACGTATAATTTAGTCTATTTTTTACAAAGGAATGTGATACGAAAGCGGTGTCAGTAAATAGAAAACTGCTAATGCAGCTCAAAAGTGACATTCAAGGGCAATGGACGAAATGGGTTAAGCACTGCTTTTTGCCTAATTTTTCAACACGCAACTCAGCGCATGTTCTCCTAACTGACATATCACGACACCCGTGTCGTATTGAGAATTCCACATTTTCAATAACACGTCAAGAACCTAGCCAGTACATGTATGAGAGTTAACATCTAAAATTAATGATTATGTAACGATCATTTTTCCTGTCGAGCTTTTTTCATTGCCAGACGAACTTTCTCGGTAGACGAATAAAGCAATTGATAAACATAACCGACAGCCCTATGCCACAACAAGCTAACGAATTGAGATCGTTAATCACTGTAGCTTATATTCTGTACACATTCTCTTCTCTAACAATTACCAGGCGCATGTCAAAACACACTCGAGTTACAATGCAAAACTGCCAGGCTACACACAAATGGTTCGGTGGGTTAAAACAATGTACAAGAGCCAACATTTCAGGTTACCTAGCAATGCATTCGCTGTACACCCCAGCCGCTAATTGCCAATTTGTAGCTAGCAAATATGAAGGAATTTTTAGGCATAAATAACGAGAATTATGAGCTTTTTCCTCGTTGTTCTCCTCTCTCTGAAATGACATGCGTTGCTCGCAATACACAAATCGTTTTGTGGACATGACGCGGATAGCAACTGCAATAACTAATTTTCTGACAAATGAGTCGAACAAGATTGAACTGATCATTATGATTGATTGATTATAAGCAAGTTTTAGCCTCATTTGCCCCAACAAACATGTTAAAAGAGAGAAAGGATGAAGGCACAATTTAGTATAGAGTTAAAGGGAACGCGGAATCTATGCATACGTAAAGGAGGTCACTCCAAGATTTTGATTTTTTTCATCCGATTCGTTTGAAATTTGGTCAGTATATGTATTTGTTGAAAGTTAACATTTTTTAATCATGTAACTTCTTTGATTTAGGCCTCATTTTTTTGAAAAATACGAAAAGTAACTTTTTTGGAACATTTTTATGGATATTCCAAAAAAATAGTAGTCATTGAGTTTTTATGCTAGAACACAAACAAAGACAGTTTTAGAATCCTTGAAGCATTGCAAACAAACGTATGATTGCAAACTTTCCATTTGAAACTTTTCGTTTTTTATATGTTATATTTGATCACTAACTAGCATATACACTAATTTTGGGTTTTGAGTTAAAAAAAAATAATTTGTACAATTGGAATGAACAGAATCATACTTTTGTTAGAAATGTTCCAAGGATTCTAAAACTGTCCGTTTTTCCCTAGCATAAAAACTCACTGACTTCTATTCTTTTGAATGTTGAAAATAAGTATTTTAAGCAATAAGGCATAAATTAATTTTTATCTGAACTGTTATGAAATGAACAATTTTTGTAGATTGGATTATTAGTTAGTTTAAGCCTCCCTATCCGCTACAAAGGCGATCCAAAGAGAGGAAGGAAGAAGGCNTACCTACTTAGCTCGGGCCCTCACATAGTCCCCCTGGGAGCGCTAATTCCCATAGATACAATAGTTGTATCCCCCTGAGGGGAACATTTTTTGTAATTGAATGCTGTTTTCATTTTTATTTCGATAATTTCCATGTATAACTTCATATTCATATTGTGCATTGTAATTCAGAGAAAAAAATATAAAATTTAATTTATATTCTATTAAAATTTTGAACTTTTATGTTGGAAGTTCGATTCTTATGAAATTTGAACTTTGAATTGAAATTTGAATTTGAATATGTAATTTTAAAAAATCAACACATTTTTTTCTATTAAATTTTTCGATTCAGGCCTTAATTTTTTGGAAAAATTGGACATATTGGTTTTTTAGTTCATTTTCATTGATATTTCAAAAGAATAGAACTCATTGAGTTTTTATGCTAGAACAAAACCAAAGACAGTTTTAGAATTCTTGAAGCATTGTAAACAAAGGTACGGTAGCAAATTTTCCATTTCCCGTTTTGTTTTCTTTTCATATGGGGTCGAAAATTCAGGATTTTAGGTCCCCTTACACCCCCCCTGGAGGGATCTAGTGTCCGTAGCGCCATAAAATTTTAGGATCGAATAGTCCACCACCTAAGGATCCTTTTTCAACAAAAATATGAAAATACTCAAAAATTGCTCACAGGGGCCTGGGTTGACCCCCTTGATCCCACGCACATGATCCCCTGCGCTTAGAAACACTAAGTTGAGAAGGAAGGTTAAGAAAAAAGATTAAAAGTTGAATGAGAAAGACAGAGATGCTGAAAAATAGAACAATAAACAAAAAAGGTCCTTAACAAAAAACATTTTACTTCAGCAAAAAAGAAAACCTACCTCTCAGCTCGAGACTTCACATTTTCCCTCTGGGAATGCTTATTCTCATGAATATAACAGTTGCATCCTTCAACAGTTGTAAAGGACTGATTATCATTTTCCCCAAAAAAACGTATAATTTCCTAGAAGACATGGCATTACACAAAATCGTGTAGCAACGAAAACCTTTCCAGTTAAAATACATGGAGTGAAACAATGCAAAAAAACTTCATACAACTAACAAAAATGATGAAACTTGACGATAGTTTATGTCTCCGTAATCACAACAAAGGTTTCCGAAGAGAGACGGAGAACGAAGACATCATTTAGTATGAAGCTAAGAAAACGGCGGATCTATGCACAAAGTGTGTTCCCACACGAGACCTCCGGGCATCGCATGGAAACAATAAGTTTGGAGTGAAGTTAAAGGAATAAAATAGAAGCTGAAAAAATTAAACAGAAAAACAGGACAGCAGTGAGCCTTAAAAAAATGGGTCTTTAAAAAAATAAAACCTTCAAAAAGCACATTTTTAGGCAACCACACACACGGAACAGTCCAGAGTATCTGAAAACGTCGCAGTATCAGCGGCCCTGTCTGTTCAATTTCGAATAGCTTTTCATCACAGTATAACTGCGGTACCCACAACAGCAATTCATCACAGTATAACTGTGGTACCCACAACAGCAATTCATCACAGTATAACTGCGGTACCCACAACAGCAATTCATCACAGTA
>JACJUY010010031.1:2307-29079 GCA_014220935.1 Platorchestia sp. MABIK | reverse complement strand
CTAGAACCCCCCCCCCCCACACAGGGGGGTACAGGGGAGTCAAGATTAAGTTTATGAAGAAATATTTCCATGGTCATTCCTCTAATTCATTTTTACCCTAGATCTTCAAGTCGAACATTATTTTTTTATCAAAATGAAACTTAGAGTTCAAATTTTGTCTTATTTAACTGTTCGGATGCTTGGTAATGTAACGTGTGACTGTCTCAGATATCCCAATTATTAATTTCACTTTTTTTAGAAGCTCTTATTCTGCAGCAATTAGATCTTGTGCATCATTCGCTACCATAACAGCTGTGATCATTGACGCAGACTTTCAAATTTGTATACCTTTAAAAACAAATTAAAATCATTCTTTTCTTCAGCAACGTAATTGGCCGATGTATCGCTAAGACCATAGTGAACAAATTATGGAACACAATAATAAACTTCATGTACCACAAAAACTTTGGTTTCTACCATTGAATAAGTGAGAACGGCTTACTGATCAACACAACTGTTAGTGTTCCACCGCCAAAAACATTCGTATTTTACGTAAACGCATTTTACATCTTTAATATTGTAATTTATGATGCTTCAGCCTTCTCTAAACTCCCTATTAAATTGTGCCTCCATCCTTCATATCTTTGCAACACCTTTGTTGTAATTAAGGAAGCTTAAAAACTGACTTATCTAAGCTAAACGAATTCGCTCAGGGCAGCTAAAGGCTTAGATAAGGTACTTGTTACAATAAAACTTCAAGCTGAGACTTAACCTAGAGCAACGTGATGCGATTGTACATATTAACATTGGTGGTGAGATATGGATATTTATAAGTGGTTTGCTTTCTGCATATTCGAATTACAAATAAAAGTGCCAAGATGCACGTCTTAAATCTCATTATTTATTTAGGAAAGTCAATGAATAAAAATTTCTGAACGTTTCGACCTCCAGGGTCATTATCAACCTGAAAACAAGTAGAAAAAACTAGTCAGAACTCAAATTTACATCAATCATGAAAGAAGAAAGCAAAAACACACAAACAAAAAACAACATGAAAGAAACTAAATTAAAGTGTTCAGTATTAGAATTACGTTAGCAGTAGAGGAGAGGCAGATTGCATATCATTTAAAACAGTTTTTTCTTTCAAAATGTGGAGAGATTCTAAAATGCGGAGGTTTATTTGGTTTGATGCAGTGGAAATTACTCTAAAATCTCCTAATCTAACAGGAATGTCGCACTTCTCTGCATGAGAGCGGACTGAGGAGTGGGAAGGTGTGGAAAGTAACTTATTAGTTCTGAAACTCCTGCCGGCATGCTCTGCAACACGAATACTAAGGGCTCGAGTGGTCGAGCCCACGTACTCAGACGCACACTGTGCGTAACTAAATTTGTAAATCACGGATGAGAGCATACCTTTTGGAGTTTTATCTTTATAATTGAAAAATGATCCTATTTTATACGTATTGACTAATATCAATTTGAAATCAATCTACGGAAAATGTTTCGAAAGAAAAATGACAAGGTCTTTTTAAGTTTCTCCGATTGGTGACCGA
The DNA here is from genome assembly GCA_014220935.1 of Platorchestia sp. MABIK. NCBI lineage: Eukaryota > Metazoa > Arthropoda > Malacostraca > Amphipoda > Talitridae > Platorchestia > Platorchestia sp. MABIK. The sequence continues at coordinate 27,547 of JACJUY010010031.1, read as the reverse complement.
AGAACGGAAATGAGAAAAAGAGTTCCTTTTTAGGAGCGGTAGGTAAAGAGACATCGTTAAAAAAATTTTGTTCAAAAGGTTCTTAACACAAGAGTCAACTAGTGGTGAAGGAAAGCCATTATTGCTGAAAAAAACCTTCAAAAATTCAAATTCCTTATGCACAGCTTCAAATGAAGAACACACACGATAGGCCCTGGACAACAATGTTTTGATGCTATTTAATTTGAAGGAGAATGTACAAAAACTGAAAAAACTTATTCCTAAACCGGTAAATGTTTGCTTACGGAAAACAGAACTTTGAAACCTACCCTCTTTACGTGTTATAGTGGCGTCTAAAAATGAGACAATTATTCTGTTCGGACTCCATAGTAAATTTGATGTTAGGGTGACGCGAGTTCAAAAATTTTAAAAATAAATTGCAATAAGAACCATTCCTAAACAACAAAAAAGTATCATCAATATAACGTTTATAAAACACAGGCTTAAAATCTACAGGACAAGAATCTAACCATCGCTCTTCATGATAATACATAAAAATATTTGCAAAGGTAGGTCCCAATGGAAGGCCCATTCCTAATCCTTCTATTTGCTGATAAAATTTATTGTCAAAGATGAAAAACGAATTTAAGACGAAGAGTTGAAGTAGGGATTTGAAGAACGATTTGGCTAGGCCAATGACGGAATCTACACATGTAAATAAATAATCTAAGAAAATGTCAATAGTTTCATGTAGCGGTATGTTAGTGAAAAGACTTTCTACATCAAAAGAAACCATAAACAATTTGTCGGCGTCTTCTAAAGACGTGACTTCGTCGACGAAGGATTTTGAATTCAACACAGTATAAGCATTACATGTAAACGGAGCTAAAATAGGGACTAGGAACTTTGCAATGTTAAAACTAGGAGTCTTGTAGGCGGAAAACATTGGACGAAACGGGAAATTCAAATTAAAATTAGGTTTATGGATTTTTGGTGATCCATGTAAGATGCCAGGACCAGATCCCGAAACAAAGAGGCTTTTGTACAAATCATCCGAAATTAAATGAGAATTTTTAAGCTTTCTAAGGAAGTTATTAATTTTGTCTTCAACACGAATGGTGAATTTTAAAATTGGTTCGGTGATAACTTTGAATTTTGCACTATTTGAAATAAGGCTATGAATACTCAGTAAATACCTATCCCTATCCACAAGTACTACACCTCTTCCTTTATCTGGCCGAGAAATAATTATGCTTTTATCAGCTGAAAGCTTATGTAGAAGCTCTATTTCAGGTTTGCGAAAAATGGTCGAAAATATTTTATAGGGTTTAAACGAGTAATAATATCTAAAGGCAAGAGTTTTAAGCTCATCTTTAAGTTTGAGAAATTGGTCAAGTTGAATTGATTTGAGACTGAATGCAAGTTTTTCAAAATATAAAAAAATGTTTACAAAATTCTAATTAATAAAACGGCAAACAAAAATCTAATCCAAATGCAAGAAGAAACTGGAGACGAGGAGACAGGTGCACGGAAATGAAGTTGAAAACCATTTTTGAAGGGTCACACGCCTGAACGCAATTGAAGATACCGAGGTTTTGAAGCTTTTTCTCGTGGGTCGATTTGGTAGTAGTCCGGAAAGTTGTGGTGACAAGATTGAGATACCGGGTGAAAAAGACCGAGGTCAGTGGGGGAAAGTCACTCCTCAGCGTCTTCTGGAGATTTTCCACCTCGACCGTCAGCTTTTTAAGAGATCTTCTCTTTGTTGCGATCTCATTTACAAGAAGTTTAGGTTGCCAAGTTTTGTAAAAACTTGACGACATCAAAGACTTCTTATATAATTTAAAACGTAAGAATAGGAATAGTTTAGGAATAGTTCTCATTGCAATTTATTTTTAAAATTTTTGAACTCGCGTCACCCTAACATCAAATTTACTATGGAGTCCGAACAGAATAATTGTCTCTCATTTTTAGACGCCACTATAACACGCAAAGAGGGTAGGTTTCAAAGTTCTGTTTTCCGTAAGCAAACATTTACCGGGTTAGGAATTAGTTTTTTCATTTTTTGTACATTCTCCTTCAAATTGAATAGCATCAAAACATTGTTGTCCAGGGCCTATCGTGTGTGTCCTTCATTTGAAGCTGTTCATAAGGAATTTGAATTTTTGAAGTTTTTTTTAGCAATAATGGCTTTCCTTCAACACTATTTGACTCTTGTGTTAAGAACTTTTGGAACAAAATTTTTTTACTGATGTCTCTTTACCTACCGCTCCTAAAAAGGAACTCTTTTTCTCATTTCCGTTCTTCGGTCACCAATCGGGGAAACTTAAAAAAGACCTTGTCATTCTTCTTTCGAAACATTTTCCGTAGATTGATTTCAGATTGATATTAGTCAATACGTGTGAAATAAGATCATTTTTCAATTATAAATATAAAACTCCTAAAGGTATGCTCTCATCCGTGATTTACAAATATAGTTGCGCACAGTGTGCGTCTGAGTACCTGGGCTCGACCACTCGAGCCCTTAGTTTTCGTGTTGCAGAGCATGCCGGCAGGAGTTTCAGAACTAATAAGTTACTTTCCACACCTTCCCACTCCTCAGTCCGCTCTCATGCAGAGAAGTGCGACATTCCTGTTAGATTAGGTGATTTTAGAGTAATTTCCGCTGCATCAAACCAAATAAACCTCCGCATTTTAGAATCTCTCCACATTTTGAAAGAAAAACCTGTTTTAAATGAAATGCAATCTGCCTTTCCTCTACTGCTAGCGTAATTCTAATACTGAACATTTTAATTTAGTTTCTTTCATGTTTTTTTTTGTTTGTTTTTGAAAGAAGAAAGTTCTTTCATGATTGATGTAAATTTGAGTTTTGACTAGTTTTTTCTACTTGTTTTCAGGTTGATAATGACCCTGGAGGTCGAAACGTTCAGAAATTTTTATTCATTGACTTTTCTAAATAAATAATGAGATTTAAGATGTGTATCTTGGCACTTTTATTTATAATGGTGGTGAGATTTATCATGAAAAAAATAAATCCTACCTAAGCAACTAAAGCGAGTTTTATTGGCCCTCTACTCCCTTATGAAGGAAGACGAGACCAATATAAACCTTCGATTTGAGGTAATTTAGTTGTTGCTAGTTTGTGTTACCCAAGCCTATCTAGCTATAACCATATGTTTGCGGTTCGATCCCACTCAAAAGAAAACATTTTGCTAAGTAATACACCCCTGGGATGAAGGGACTTTGGTTCTGCTAAAACGGCAATTCTTAAATATATCCCACAGTGCGCGTTGCCAAAAATTGCAAAACGAGAAATGAAATCATCTAGTGTTAAGTTCGGATTATCTTCTGTGGTGGAATTTATGCTCGCGGGGGAAATCAGGGATCCTTTTAAACGGGCAAATAGTCATGTGGCTCTTCAAGTAATTCCTATAGTGGTTGCAGAGAGGAAAGGTCCTTCATTGCAAGGTACAAACATAATTGAGTCACCAGCTGAGATTGTCGGAGGTTGAGTTCATGAGCTTTCTACTCAGACTGACAAATGGCAGAAAGATATCCACTTAGCTTTTCGAATATGGTCTAGTATGTTTCAAAGGAAAAGACTTCCCTCATAGAGGTGGGCTCTTATGTGATCCCAGAGTTCTGTATAACACAAAGACGGTATAGTTTTCACTAGAGATAAAAGCTAATGCTGATATTGTTAAACTGGTAAAGGAGAGTTTAACTACTCCAGTTAAGTATTAAAGGAGGGCTGCAGTGGAAGTAACCGTTAAAATCAGATTCCACTGTACGAATTGGAGGGTAATATAAAGGCAATGTTAACCGAAGTGCTCGAATGGACACGTACCCTATTCTAGTCGTAGAAATCCTGATCAGCAGGTTGTTGGAGGATCAATTTTCGATAAATTATACACGTCCAAAATAGATGTGCAAATAATTCATACGAAGCGCCAAAGTCATACACTGTGATCAACACTCAAAGAGTTGTTTGCTTACTAAATACTTAACTTTGGAGATGCTTTTTCCACAGTTACTTTTCTATAAAAGGGTTGCAGCACAGAAGAAATACTGAAAACATTACCACAAGTCTTTCATGAGGTTTTTATTACCTAAATGATGTTCTAATTGGCGCTGATAATGAGAAAAACACTCCGAACGCTTCCATCAAGTGCTACAAAAGTTACAAATTGCAGACCTCGTGCTCAAACTAGAAAAGTGCACAAATGGTTGTAAATACTTTGAGTGCTTTATCTGGGGTGCATCATTGACGGGAAGGGATTGGCCGCACTGCTGAGAAGAAAGCGGTTATTCAGGAAACGCCGGTGCCGGCCAGCGTAATGCATCATAAAGCTCTTCCACCGGAGTTTCTTACTGTTCTTAACAACATTACCCAAACCTGTCGATTGGGATAGAAGCCAACAAGAGTGCCTGTGGCATTTGAGCTGTAGTATGTCACCTTATTCCCGAGTTTGAACAGCCAATTTATTTTCCTCCCTGTTCGTTAACAACAGTTGAAAACAATTACTCGCAAACGGAGAAGTGTTGGCCGTTGTTCATGCTCCGCAAAAGCGCATGGCTATGAATGGTGGCCAGATATGAATAAAGATCTGGATAAGATTTTTAGACCGTGCTCTGAAAGTCTAACTAACCGTTCATATCCCATCCCAAGCAAGTTCCCACGAATTCGAGATTGTGGCACCGCAATCGTTAAATTTCTCTCTACATCAAAATATCAACGGCTGTAGTCTCTGCCTCAATGAGATAAAAACATGGATTGTAGCTTGGGCTTGTTTGGTTGCAAGGGGCGTTCATTATTCACCTGAGAACACGACTTCCTAAAATGATGAAGCTATAGGCCAACAACTGTGCCTGTACGTCCTAATCATCCAAAACAGTTGTCACAGTCTGTTCCGAGCCGATTAAAAACGCTAGTTTTATTTATTTTGCTTTCATTTTCAGGAAGTACAATTGTGAAGTAACGTGTTTAAACTTGCGACAAAGTCACTGCAGAGCGTATCGTACGTGTATGTGCAATATTCTAATCAATCAATGCTAACGCAAGAAAAAATTGTAAACTGTTATTATTTGTGGCGGAAAATTGGCTTACAAAAAGCAACGTGTGTGTTCTGTCTCCTTTAAATGCAAAACTTCATTCTCTGCCCAATTAAATTAGAGATATTTAAAAAAAACAAAAAATATAAAAACTAATGAACTAATGATATGTATTTTCACACCCACATGACTAACTTTTACCAGCAGAAAAATGAAAAATATGCATAAAATACTGGGATCAAAGCGAAGAATAAGACGACAAAACGCTTATTAATCCTCGAGAAATCGGGTTAAGTTTGAAACGTTCAACCACATGTAGTTCCAGAACAGCGATAGAAGCCTGAGAAGCCAACGCAACATTTCATCTTCTCTAACTTTCGAACTTTACCGGAAACATTGGTGGAAAAAGTATCATTCAGTTCAGATGCAAACGACTCATCAAACGTGGGATTTCTATATCGTGTCACCAGAAACTTTTTCTGTTAAAAGTGTTTTCTTCTCAAATAGCGATCGTAACAGTGCTCTTAGGGGAAATCAGTAGTAGAGGAGACTAATTTTTGTTCTTTTCTGTCTGCCATTGGCCTTGACAATGACAAGCACTATCAGTGAGTCAAATTTACTGAACATGAGATGGGGACGGTAGATTGATAAAATATGGAGCATAGCAGTGAACAATATTTTGCGTGAAAATTTATAAATCAAGTCAACAAGAAACATTAGACACAAAATGCAGCCTGTTTGAAAGGCTTAGATGCCATAGCATGTGATGGCGCTATAATAAAAAGTAACGAACAACTGAGCTCGTGGTAATAGACCATGCTGTACTTCAAATGAGATAATTTTTGAGCAGTATTCAAGAGCACAAATTACTTGCTAAAAACAAGCCATCCTCATAACACATTGAAGAATGAAATGCTTAATTAACAGTTGAGATCATTCTTGAACGTCACGCATATAAAATATCTCTGACCCAGAAATCAGAAGTGATGCACAAAAATTTTCTGCTTTCCTTTAACCTAACCTTTTCCTTTAATCAAGGAAGAAATAGATGGGCTTATAATATTAGAGAATTACACAACATTTGATGCAAAATCATCGCTATATTTTACATGCCTTTTATCTCTTTTCATCCTGTAGCATAGCGGAGTGAATTATTATTTTTAGAATTGTGAATACCTATTCAACATTCAATTGAAATATTCAGAATTTCAACATTGCAACAATGACATGATAGAATCATATACTAAAGATTCAATATGAGCTTAGATCAAACGGTTTTATCTAATTTTTCAATATAAAATGTATCTTCCTTCGTTACTAGTTGCAAGAAGTCAAGGCAGGTACAAAGATGCTGCCAAAAAAGGGCTGAATAATCTCTTGTCTCTTCAGATTCACCGGTCCCACTAATCGCAAGACCGATTCACAGTTTGCACTCTCTGGACACTGGAATACATTGAAGTCAATTGCGAAACACACAAGTTGTTGAACCGTATCATTCTTAACTTGCAATGGTTCGCCCTTCCAAACGTTGGCGGACAATAATTCTCATGAGTGGCTTCCAGAATGCATTGACAAGCCTCGATATGGTGGTAGCAAGTTTTTCGCGAGTGGTCAGGCAGCTTTCACGATTCGCGTTGTGGGTGGCAGGGTCATAAGATAGAGGCAAAAAGGATATTTGATGCCCTTTGGAAGAATTGAAATATTGGTGTAGTCTAGTACCCTGATAAATACTCTTTCGTCAATGTACGAAGTAGAGTTGATGGTATATTTTTGAGTAACGTCTATACTTTTATTACGGCACACTCGGCATGAAAGATGTATTAAGGAGAAATTTGGAAATCGATACTTAGAACCTTGTCAGCCAGAGTATGTGATTCGGGAAGATGAAAAGGTCGCTGTACATTGTTCGTTTTACGAGAGCCATTTTAGCCGGACTGCGACACAGCTATGGCACTTGGGGTGAGTGTGTATATAGCTGACCAAGAACCATGCAGTGAGGGCTATAAAGAGAATGATGGACTTGTGGTGGCTACAGTGGCATGTCGAACTCTGTTCACCAGTCTCGGTAAATTTCCGGCCGTAGGCTCATGAGTGAATGAAAGCAAGATACAAAATGACATCGCGATTGTGGCCGCGTTCCTCATGAAGTCATAAGAGATGTCAAAAAATAAGAGCTGCGTCCACCCAGCTTAGTTGCATCGCACGAGGATTTTGATTAGAGCTAAGTTTTCCTCACCGTGATGTCTTCCATCGTCTTCACAAACTCTCAATCGTGCTTTTCATAAATACTTTCAATCATCGAACCTTTAAATGATCAGAGAAAATACACAGCAGCGCTGAAATGACCACGCCGAACGACAGTCTCAGAACCTAATGTGAAGTAATGAATGATCAAGGTTCGCAACGATGAACAGCTATGTCCACATAGCTGTACCGAGCTTCGTCTGTGCGAGTCCTTCCGAATGTATATTTAATGCGTGAATGTTCTTTCTACATAAGTGGAATTCAGCTTTTCCTTGCCCATCTAACGATTGTTCATTTAAGTGATGTAAGACTCATTTTCTGTCTTCAATTTCTTGTTCGAGGTCGGGAATCACTTCGTTCCCGAACATAGGTGTAAGCTCGAACATTTCCTATCCTGGAACTCATTTGAGGCTATCGTGGCTTTGAGGTAGAAAGCGCTCGCTTTTTGTGTGAAATTGACAATAGTTCGAGACTTCATTATGCAGGCTAGGTGTTCCCAATCGTTGGACGCGAAAGAAAATTCAACAATACCCCATTCGGTGAACCCGATTAAGTTCTGAAATTATTTAAATCGTGACTATGAAACCAATGTTACAGATGACTGAGTATCAACGTAATTAGAATAAAATATCCTATTTTGATCTTCTTGACCGACTCACGCCTCCCGAATAGAACGTCAAAAGAATGAGGTAATGCTTGAAGCATTACCTCATTCTTACCTCAATTTTACCTCTTCTTACCTGATGCATTACCTCATTGAAGCATTAAATGCAATTAACATTTTTCAGGGGTCCAGCCGCTTCTTAGAGAGAGGAGAGATTTGATGCTGCTTGTCAAGAATGTCCAAAAAGTCCTAATCTCTCATCATTCATATCTGCTAGCTTATTCTTACTGCATGGCCTTTCAACGAAGGTTGTGAAGCAAACATTTAGCTCTTCACCTCTGAGTGTTCGGAAAGAGAGAGCTCTCGGATGTGAGGACGTTTATGGTGAAAGCGCTTTGTATTTTATTTTCTGAAACATTTTTGGTACCTGAAAAGGTCTTCGTGAGTAAAAGTGAAGAGGTCGTTTATACCGTTATCGTCGACTGTGAAGGTTGGTATAAATTCAACTCAACTTCTCGTCTTCGTTTCCGCTCATTATATTAGCTGCTCTCTTTCCATTAGCATCCTCTACATTTTTACTCTGCACTAGTAGTGGACCGAATGTCTGCTTTTCGACATTCGCTATATAATGCGAATGTGAATACATTGTTTTGATTTTTGCGAATGCGAATACATTGTTTTGATACTTGTAAATGTGAATACACTATTTTTATATTTGCGAATCCGAATGTTCATGCAATGTTGCAAATCTCAAGTGATTTTATGTTTTATTCGCATTTTATTTGAAGTTTGGAGTCCTGGGATCTGGACTATTCTAATTCGATATTTCATTGTAAGAGTCTTGCCATCGAAAGTTAAATTGTTAGAATCCATCCAATTTTCTTTGTTTCCAGGATGGGGGATGAAGACTCACTCTTACGACTGACTGCATCTCTTTCCCCAACCGCCCCCCTTTTAAAGAGGATCATTTAGTAGATTTTTAATCAAGATACGACCTTGCTAATTAGGAAGATCATGATAAGTATCCGCGGGTCTCTACCACCGTTTCAGAGGATCTTCGTCAGTTGAAATTCATTTCTCTTTGATGTACTTGTCAATGGTTGCTGCTTATGTCTGTTGGAATGAAGAAGGTCGAATGCCAGGAGGCAGCATTGCTATTTTTTGCCAGTCAAGCTAGTGAAGCCACTTCTGCCATCCCAAGCCCCACCCGCCCGGCAGCACCGAGTCCAATACCGCAGAATTTCTACCCCGCCCACCCCTCTCCCACCACCTCCGAGGTGCCACATGAAGTTGCCATTCGCTCCAATTTTTCAACTATGTAGTACTACTGAGGTTTATTAACCTATCTGTTCGCTATACAGTTATTATTAATCACTGCATTATAACCACTACGAGTACTTAGTAGGAGGATACTACCACGGAATACCAAAGTTAACCTGCATTAAATCATTGTAATAAGTTATGACAACGACCGCTGGTGTTTGGCCATTCGACCCTCCATCTCGGCACTCAAAAACAGGGATTCTCTAACTTCTTTAACTCGATCTTAAACTAACTGAACTTGGCTACCCTAACCCAACCTAACCTAACTTAACCTAACCTACTTAACCTAACATAAGTTAACTTACCTAACCTAAATTACCCTAACCTAACAATGCTGTAGCTGCTCGGAGGTGGAGGGAGAGGGGTGGGCGGGGTAGAAATCCTGCGGCATTGGACCCTATACCGCCCGGCAGTATAGACTCCAGTCTCGCAGGATTTCTACACCGCCCACTCCTCTCCCTCCACCTCCGAGCAGCTACAGCACCGCCTCCGAGCAGCTACAGCATTTTTAGGTTAGGGTCATTTAGGTTAGGTTATGTTAACTTAAGTTAGGTTAAGTAGGTTAGCTTAAGTTAGGTTAGGTTGGGTTAGGGTAGCCAAGTTCAGTTAGTTTAGGATTATGTTAAAAAAGTTACAGAATCCCTGATTTTGAGTGCCGAGATGGAGGGTTGAATGGCCAAACACCAGCGGTCGTTGTCATAATTTATTACAATGATTTAATGCAGGTTAACTTTGGTATTCCGCTGTGCTATCCACTTACTACGCACTTGTAGTGTTTACAATGCAGTGATTAATAATAACTGTACAACGAACAGATCGGTTAATAAACCTCAGTAGTACTACATAGTTAAATAATTGGCGCGAATGGCAACTTCATGTAGCAACTCGGAGGTGGAGGGAGAGGGGTGGGCGGGGTCGAAATCCTGTGAGACTGGAGTCTATACCGCCCGGCATCTGACCCCAGTGAGGAAGTGGTGTTGCAGTGGAGGTGTACCACCACCTCTATCATCAGCGACTGAACACTGAGCTTTGAAATGGCAGACTTACGTCACTCTGTTCTTTACGTGTTTTTTCGCAGGCATATATCAATTACGTTCTTGCTGAATGATAAAGAAAAAGAACATTCACATAAAAACATTTATTTAGCAACTTACATCCTGTTATGTAAAGAAATGAATAATTACATACGCTCTACATACCTGATTTTTTCTTCGTGTTCTACGTTAATAAAGAACATTTATACAACCATATCGAAATTTAATTTTGTTGCACAGACCAAGTTTTTTAGAATATAAGCATTCAATTTACCTACCTGAAATAAAGTTAATTCATTTGAAATCTGCCGGCTGAAGTTTTTGTGCTTATGAATGGTTTCGTTAAATATTTTAGTAGAGTGACGGTATCTTAAAATAATATATTGAGATACAACAAACTCTTTTTATAAATAAACATGATTAAGTAGAGGATCAACTTCGTAACATTGGTTGTCAAGTGAAGTGAACAGTTTCTTTTCAATTCAAATACGAACTGTAGAATTAAGCATTTTCTTAGTTTCATTAGGATTTATACACATAGCTAGATTTTGCTGACACTTCTTTTCAGCAATTAAACATAAGCTAATGACAGCCTTTGGTGGATAGGTACAATAATTATTGCACTTTCTCTTTAAGATCAATGAACTTCATGGAATTTTTATTATCAGTATTTTGACATAGAGCAATTGCACTTGATTCGCAACAAAGAAAATTTTTTAATTTTCTTAATATGTATCCTCCTTTATAAGGAACAACGTGATGAAAATTCACTGAAAAATAAAAAAGTTAAAACAGTCTTCTTTTAGAACAATCTTGGTACAAATTTCGTTTCTGCATGAATCTTTTCAATGAACATTGTCAAACATTATTCTTTTCTCAGTGTTATGTTCTTCGTGCGTGTGTGATTCGAAGATATCATTTTATATTACAGCAAACTCAAATTCCACCGTTCAGCTACATTATAATGATCGTTCTCGCTGTCTAGTTCTTTCATCTTATCCATAAGTCATTTATTTCCGATGACGTATTTTTCTGGTATTTTCTAATGTTCGACAATTGCAAAGGATTAAATAAACAGGCTTCCAAATTCGTTATTTAATATAGAAATGATGACTTGAAAAATAACGATGACTTCTGATTCAAATAGTTAACACAATCTATGGACAGGAATTTATCTATAATAAGCACATATCGAGGTGAGGCCTCGTTACTGAATCAGTTAGCAAAACACATATTATCTAATACATAATGTGAATTTACGCGTACATCCTAGATACAAATTAATGTTCCGTACACTGTGAGCAAATGCAGATTCCTACACGTGTGATAACAAGATGAATGGTAATTGTAGATACATGAAAGATTGTTACTCATCTGATTGCCAGTGCCGTCGCTTGCCCGTAGGCAGCGAGGCATCTACACGTCCTGCACTTAGAGTCTCGGTGGCGCTAATGCTAAGCCCTCTCCTAGACAGGGTAGACCCCAGCGACGCTTGTCACGACCGCGAACATACACGTTTCCCCCTTACAATGTTTTACGTTAATGATTTACCGGAAATAGCAAGTGTCGTCAGATAATTAGATATAATTACGTTCGCATATTAATTAACAAGTAATTATATGGAATGAACAAGATTCTATGTGTCTACGGATAGAGTTGAGATACATGAAGAGAAATAGAGTAGAGGTATCTAGCACTACAGCTCCTTCAAGACGCTGGGGGGACGTAGAGTTCTCCAGAGTGGGGGTGTCAAGGTGGGGTAGTTTTCAAATGACGCTTTCTCGAGGTTGACGACTTGACGGTTGACGATTTGATGCAATGTTCTGGGCAATGTTCGTAGAACTGAGCACATGCTGTTCTCATCGACGATAATGTATTTTTGATGGCGGTTCTTTTCCGAAGGTGATCGTTGGCCAAACGAATCCTTCTTCGTAACGTTTATTTAAACACGACGTAGGGTATCTGAATAGTAAACCATTACATTAGAACACGAATTGCTTAACTTTGTTATAGCGCAAGATGAGATTCATAAAGATGGGTTGCCTTAACTATTTGCTGTTAAATTGTTACATCTTCAAAAGACGGGCAGTAATCATTAAGAACATTTTTTATTTCGTTGTGAACCAATAGACGTCTACAGGAACAAGCAGATTGTTTCGCAGTTGTGTTGTTATTGCGAACACCTCTGCTTCCAATTATTCAGAATTTTTTTTTAAATGATCTTGACTTATTTTATACGTAAGCAAAACTCACATGTTTTTTGCTTACAAAAACACATGTTATTGCGCAAAAATACCTCACTACCGCTAAAACCGTATATATCATTATATAGACAAAATTGCAATCCATCTGCAACGGAATCGCTCAAAAGTTGAGCAGCAAGTTTGACATTCATCTTTTCTTGAGTAGTTTATGTGCTCTAATTTTTACGTTGCTAGCCAAATGTATTCCTGCTGAAGTTTGTAATTCATGAAATTTCTATACGACATGTGAAAACTTATGTGTGAATCTTTTTTGAGAGTACTTTTGCACTTGTGTATAATGCATGAGCTCGGCATATTGGAAAAGTAGTCCTTGAACGCAGCATGGATAAGCAGCGCCCTTCCACGCTGAGTGCCAGCCTGCCAGGAGCGAACTGCGCACCAGCTCCGATACTGGGGCCGTGCGCCTACAGCTGCGGCAAATTGGCTTCACTATAAAGCGATGACGCCGGTTCCATTTATTCAACTTCCTTGGTTGGCATAGCTGGTCGTCTTCATCGTCACTGCTCGAAAAAAGTATAGCATCCATGGCTTCGGTGACAGAGGTGCTGGTAGATGGTATTAAACATTGCATGACGTCTTTGATGAAGTTAATTTTGCTTGGCCAGTATTCGAGTCACTCCTAGGTTTTTGAATTTCCTCACATTTTCAAGTGGCGCTGTCTTTGACACTGTTAGTGAGAGCAAGTGAACTGAACAGTTTTATTTCATACCTTGGGTCTAGAAACGTAGTTATGGCATACAAGTCATTTTTCGGCAAATTCAGACCGTTTGTTCATATCTGTGAGTAACGTAATTCTCATCACATCAATTATGTTACTGTCTATGACTGATGATGTTAATATTTTCAATTAAGTAGTGATGAGAGGTATGGCATCAGCAATTGAAGCGGACTCATAGCAGATTTTTTTCGTGATGTCTTCAAAGGGCTGAAGGACAATTGTACAACTAGTCAGAATATCATTGTCTCGATTGGTCAATGCTCTGATTTTCTCGCTGGAACTAGCATACAAACAGGGAGATTCAATAAGGTCTTTTATCTTCATCATTATTTACAGAATGCAATTCCAACGAGTTGGAACGTCGTGCATTACTAAGAGTTGCAGAGCATTTATTCTGACCTGCATATTTTTCAGTTCTTCTTGAGCTATGGCTGGATAATAATTAAAGTGAGTCGAAATTGACCTACATTTGAAATGACTTCAGTGACTGGTTTTTCAGATGTCAATCCATTTATAACGGTAAGGTACAGTTGATGACTTGCTTAGTTTGTGTTATTTACGCCAGAAAGAAAGAGAGCTATTTTCATGTTGGCACCAGCGTCTCTTATTACGCAATGAACATCATCTGATAAGATGTTCCATTTATCCCAGAGTGAGTTAAATACTTCACTCGGATAAACACCCGTGTGTTGTTCGATAAGTGGCTCAGCACACAACACATAACTGTAACGTTTGAACCCCTTGTCTACAGCATGACAAGTCAAAGATAGCAGAGAAACTCGTGATTGAGTATCCGAACATTCGTCGGTGGTAAAAGTTAGCTTCGCTGAATGTTTAACATTGCTGATTGATTCTGAAATTTTAGCTTTCACGCAGCCATACATTGTTTCACAAATGATATCTCTGTAGCACCTCCTCTGACGCAGTGGGTATGATGGCGCCACTTCTTTCACGAGCCGTAGAAAACCAATATCTGCCACATGAGAAAAAGGAAGATCATCCAATGCCACCATTTTTGCTCTTTTATACCCATTCGTTTTGTTTTTTCACTGTTGGCATCGAACATTTTTGTTCTTTCTACGCACGCTCCAAGAGTTATCTGTTTCATTTTTAATGCTGGTGTTGGTGATGCTTTCCTTGTTTTACTTTCTCTTCTTTTATAGGCTTAAATTTTTCCTTACTTATAGACTTAAATTCTTGTGAGTGCTTGCTGTTCAGTTGGTTTCGTAGCCCGAATGTCGTTCTTCTTTTCCTACAATATTTACCATTGCAAAGCTTACACTGTGCAATGTCGCTAGAAATACTTTCGAGGTAATTCGAAACTAGGTTGGATGTAGATGACATTTCCGGGCAGTAGCAAAGAAAAATATACACGATCGCAGGTGATAACAGATGACTGGGCAGAGAAGAGCTATTAAACTACCGCACTCGACTAAGGCACCCGCTGACTGGTCTGCATTGCAAATATGCAATAATTGCACAGAATTGTCTGGTAACATATGACATCAAACGTGACGTAAATCGGTGATGCCATATACAGCCACTACAGCTGTAACATGCTCCCTGCTCTAACAACAGCAGTCGGTGAGGGATGGAAGAAAATGCCTAAAAACTCGCAAAATATTCGCAGGCCCACATGCGAATATTGTAAAACGTGCATATATTCGCAAATGCGAATATTCGGTCCACATCTACTCTGCACCACTTTCAATTTTGGTAACCTTCTGTTTGGTTATCGTTCATTTGATCGTTGGCGGGTTGTGAGGAATAATGGCACGAAGCCCTCACACAATCGAGTTTAAGGAAAAACCGAGACAAGTCTTCGCAAGATTTTAATTAGAACTATTAAGTAGCTGCAACAGAGCAGCGTAACGAGCAAAATTTAATGGAGGTAATCGCCTTCGCAGCGAGACCTTTTAACTTCGCAGCGTGTGCGTTTTAATTTTATCTATTCAAGATTTTACATTTAAAAGATTGGGGTTGCACGTTTATTACGTTTAAAATGTACCTGATCGCACAGTTAAAATAGACAGCCAGGAGTAAAATTCCGCTTGACCACGTAGGCAAGGTAGAGCCAAAATCAAGCGCGGAAAAGTAGGGTTGCAGCTTGATTTGAAGGAGAAGGTGTCTTCAACAGAGGCGTCAAAGTAGCAAGACACCGTCACGCAGGGAGCCAGGCCGCAGAAAGCAGACTGCCGCGAGCGGAAAGGAAGGGCCACCAACACCCAGCACGAGCTGGAGGACAATTAGAAAGAAATGAAGACAAAAACCAAACGAACAAGTTCCAATACAGATTCAAATAGTAGCCTATAACGCTTTCCTTTAGAATTACCTAAGGTAAATCCCGCAATGGAGTAGACTGAGTTGACAACCAAGGCGAAGGACCTGCGCTGCGAAGCCAAGCAAGTACTGCAGGAAAGCAAGGTGTCTACTAATATTTCATTTCCAAATTTTACAACTTTTTACTACTTTTTACTACCTTCAAAAGCAAAAATTTACTACCTTTTTTTCACTTAATGAATGTTGTCCAAATGTTCAGATGTAAGTTATCGGCCTATAATGAGTAATTTGAGTCAATAATATACGCAATACAACAGGTATAAAAAATTCCAACTTTCTTAAGGAGACGGTAACGGTAGAAACCTGAAGGATTTGAAATTTTCGGTTTCTAAATTCATCTTATAGAGAATTTTCTCGCGCATCCAACGATCTAACTGACTCCCAAGTACGAGCATTGGTTCATCTCATAGACGGGGTAGAAGACGCGCAAAAGCGTAGCCTTAGCGCACGCCTGTGGACGGGTGATCTCCCCCTCCGCTCCTGTTTACAAGTCAGTTTTGGGCGTTCCTTTACGGGAATAGCAAGAGAGTTCATCCATGGCCATGATTGAAATGCTTCTAACATTTTAACACTCAGTGATAAATTATGATGATGTAACTGAGTGTTTGTTTTGAGTCCGGCTGCTTTGAGTCATCAGCTAACTAGCTGTTGTGTAAACATCTGATCGCCTCCCGTAGTTTTGTAGGTACAGGAATGGCAAATATATCAATCGAAAAAGCTTAAAAAGAGCTACTCAGCATCAGAGTTGAAAAAAAAAAATTAGTTTGAAAATGAAAAATAAATTAAATAACAGCTGTCCTGAAACTTGCATTTATTGTTTTTTATATGGATCTTTTCCCACAGTTTCGAAAGTACAGAAATGGCAATTATATCAATCGATAGGGCTCGAAAAAGGCTATGAATCCCTAGAATTCATACGTAAAAATGACTTAGTTAGGATATTAGAAGAAAAATACATTTTTCTTTGAATTTTAGAAAAACGGTTGTCCTGAACACTTGCAATTTTCCATTTTAAAATGATTCTTCATCCACAATTTTTGAAGTACAAGAATGGGAAATATATAATTTGATAGGATTTAGCAAACTCTTTCGATAAGGGCATTTTGATTTGTGAAATATTTATTATTTTGGAAATTATGCGACACGAAAAGAATAAAAACGAGAGAAGTAAGATAAGTTATTTTTCAAAAAAATCACTGAAATTCAAAAAATTAAATTATCGGAAATCCACTCGCCCTTATCGTTAGAGAAATTCATAAGCTATCTAAAAACGAATTGCCGGTTCTGTAGCTTCAAACTGTAAGCCTTCAAAAACTTTCCTTGGATCTCAGTTTTACGGTTTTAAAAAAAAAAAAAATTTATGCAGATGAAAAAAACATATCACAAAATAATCGTTGAATCATTTCACACCTGAAGTGAAAATTTTAGAAAAATCCATCCAGAAATGACAGATTTATTTTGAATCGTTACTGTCTCCTTAATACTAAATGGAGCAACCAAAGCATTACCGCAAAAAAAAAGTTCCCTAAATTCCCAAGGTACCCCGTTGTAAATGAACTCCAACGAATATTTGAGAAAGCCCTTGTCTTAACATTTTTCAATTATGAGAACAATTCATCATATGGAAAAAATTAACTGACTGGAAACTATTAGATTGTCAGATCCCTTTATAGCAGGGTAGAATATCAGGGTATTTTATTTTAACCAAACACTATGGCACTCCGGAAACATGAGTTTGTGAACTATTTCTATCATACCTCAAAATCTAAATCGGCACCCTAACTGCGATCAATAATGATAACAAATAGGTTATTAACAAGTCATGTTATGGAACAAATCACGAAAATTTTATGTAACTATGCTATGTATAGTAGCAGAATTAACTTTGATTAGATGGAGCATCACCATGCTCCTATGACAACATCCTGGAGGTAGATTAGATTATAGGTTAGTTTAGGCCTCCCTAACCGTTACAAAAAAGAGTGTCTCAGAGAGAGGAAGGAGGAAGGCACCATTTAGTATGGATATTAGGGAATGTGGAATCTATGCAGAAGGGGCATAGAAACAGTAAGTTGGAAAAGAAGTTCATGAAACAAGATAAAAGTTGAAGAAAAAAGTATTAGGTGCTAAAAAACAGGACAGCAGTGAGCAAAAAAAGGTGGTCCTTAACATGGTAAAAAACATTCTGTTTCAACAAAAAGAAGGCCTACCTAACTCTCAGCTGGGGCCCTCACATCTTCCCCCTGGAAGCACTTATTCCCAAAGATACAATTATTGTATCCCCCTGAGGGGACATCCTGGAGGTAACGGAATCGCCATGACTGCCAAAAGGAACTTCAAAGGAACTTAACTCTCGTTCAAATGATTACACATTGTATTAAAACGAGTTTCATAGCAAAATTCTTTCAGTATTTGAATTAAAAATAGGAAGACTAATGACGCAACGCTTAGACTCATATTGTACTAATTAGATGATAAAATCGATAAGAGTGAACGTTTCGACCAACTAGCAGTGGTCATTCTCAACACTGTAAAAGTTAAAGATTACAAATCAGTCATCATTCAGAAAATCCAAAGGTAAAAACAAACATGAAATTAAAAAAAATATGCGTCATTGGAAAGAGAAATCTGTCAGCTTTACGAAGAAGTAATTTTTTTCGGAAAAAAAACATTGATAGTTACAGTATATCGTTGTTTCCCCACATCGAAGTGGACAGAATAAACTCCAGTCTTTTCAAAGGAAGATAATACTGCTCACAATCAAGCTCAGGTCCAAGAAAACCCTTTCTGGATATAAATGAACTGCGGAGAAGTTCCTTTGACGCCATTGCATTGTTTCTATCCTGCCGCAACAACTTGGAGTGTGAGAATATTTGTCTTTGAATAAGAATTGGAAGGTTACATCAAGTTTATGATAATCAAGATTTTACCCGCCATATATATGACGTTGAATTAAACTTTATTCATTTGGAGGAATCGGAATGTAATAAGTTTGATTCAGGACGTACTCATCTGAAATTGCAGCATGAGTCTCTAAAAGCTAATTGAGAATAATTTTATTTCTGTGCTTACGTTTGTGAATAAAATACTCTAATTTGTATCAAGTGCTCAAAAAGAACAATTATGCCAAATATGCTATATATCCCACGGGCAACTGCATCCACCAAAGATGAAATCCAATAAAATGTTATAGTTATTTAGTGATAAGTATAACTACCTATTCGAAAATTTTGGCTAGTTTTTTAATGTTTATTCATAAAATTTAAGAGAAAAAGTTCACAAGATGTTTCACATTAAAAGAATCGTAATTCGCAATAAAATATACTTGAATATTGTTTTACTTGACAAACGTGTTTCAATGAAAGCCACTTTGAAAACTTCCACGAGAAAATATGTAGCTAGGCTATTTCATTATTCCCAAGATCGTTTATATGCATATTCGATACGTAAGAATAAAAGATATCAAATGTCGACCTCATAGTCATAAATGCGATATTTTTAAATCCTTATTTTATTTTCAATATTAATCCCTGATATCGCAAGTTCCTAAGCTTGTATTTCAATATAAGTGCGCACTTATGGAAGTGTTTTAACAAAGCATCGTCACTGGTATTACATTTTTTAAATTCATATTTATACAACTCATGGAACCTCGATTACCGCATCAAAGCGAAAGCCGTTTTTTAGGGTTTTCTCTCAATGATTTGTTAATAATAAAATGGCTCAAATGAACCTTCCATCATAAAACAACTTGATAACTTTCAGATCACACTGAATGAGAATAAAAAAAATGGACTATTTTTACTGTCGTTCACAAAGATTTTGGAACTTTTTTCTATTTTGTGTCCTCCAATCCTAAAATCATATCCCGCTTTACAGGAGTATTTCCCATAAACTGAGGCAAATTTCTGATTATGGGAGAAATACATTTAAAATAAAATCTTTACACTGTATATACATATGTAACATTACTTTAAATTTTCAGAGAATTATTTCACTTCACAATTTTTTACTACCTTGAGGCAAATTTTACTACTTTTCACTACTTTTTTTACTACTTTCCAAATTTTACTACTTTCTACTACTTTTTACTACTTTACTACCTAGTAGACACCCTGGAAAGAATTAAAGCAGCGTTAGACTTTAGACTTAACGACCATTACGAGGAACTGATGCTACAAAATTACAACTTGATTTTCGACAAAATTTGATGAACACGAATTATCGAACGATGAACAATTAGTTAATAATGCAATACACACCTGAGCTTATAAATGACACTCAGTGTAGGAACTTCTAGGCGAAGAGTTAGTTGTTAGGAAATTTAAGTAGAAATCAGTAAGATGAAAGTGTCCATGGCGAGAAAAATAGTAAGTATAGTAGGAGATTCAAATGCTTTAGAAATAAGGTAAATGAGTACGGTTCGATACCAGGTCACTTTGCGCAACCTAGAAGCTGGATGAACCGCACTCTTTTAAGTTAATAGTTAAGGTTACCGCAGTAACTTTAGATAAAGGCCAACTGGCCAAGTTAAATGCCAAAGACACTTAGCAAATTCAAGCAAAAGGTACGCAACGTAAATTAAGGAAAGAAATCATTCACACAAACACAAATAATTAAAGAGATAAAAGACATAGGAAGAATTTAAGGAAAATGAATTGCCCAAGTTCTAGCCAAGTACAGCCTCCACCAACTTCCCGTCTCAAGCGGAGGAAAACGCAGCGTCTGCCACGACGCGGCTCGATGCTCCACTGAACACCATCCGGACGAAGGCTTCGAATCCTCCTTCACCAAGCTGAACCACTGACAAACTTACACTGGCTGCATTTAAAATACCAAGGTAGACAACCTTTTACGGTAAGTTAAGAGTTTTAAATACTCGCAAGAGTTCACAGGTATGCTAAGGAGTTCAAAATCATTCTGTCTAGACCTCCTGCCACAACGACCCACCTCCGCTTCGATACGACCGGAACAGACAAAGCCACAGAGACTCACGAAACAACGCTCCCGACAGAGGAACACCAGACGTACAACTTTGAGGAATTATTTCCGATAGGGTCTCGTTTCTTCCAATAGCTCATTCTCATAGCAGTCTTTTTCTGGCGGCGGCCTAGTCGCCAGATGTGTATATCGATGCATACACAAGGTAACAAACACTTTGTTGAATCAACTTTAACATAAAGTTTGATCCCTTGAAATTAAAACTTTTTACTCCATAATTGTGGAGTAGAAAAAATTTCCTTAGAGTTACCACGAATTGGAATTTGAAACGTACTTTGAAACGTAAAAACCCTTATTTTGAGGGTGGCGGGGAAATGGAAGGTAGAAGTGAGGAAAAATGTTTATTATGAACGCACGAAACAGAATAACCGTCATAGTTGTTTTGATTACAAAAAGCATTTTTAAATTAGGTTAGGAACTAACATGAAATATTCAACATGTCACACATATAATGTGATGCAGGCGTTCCAATACCGATGTAATGATTTCCGAACGAATCGAAGACACTAAGAGTTTCATGAATCCTTGCGGAGGCTTCAATAGCTATGTCGATCAGGTATGAATCGGTGTTTCATACTCCACACCCGTGAAATGTCCCCAGAAGTAGAAATCTAGGGGCATGATATCAGGAGACCTATGTGGCCATGTGATGGGCTGCCTCGGCCAATCCTGTAATTTGGATATCGGGTATACAATGACTGATCGACTACACTCGTTTAGTGTGCATGAACACCATCGTGTTAGAGCTGCATCCTTCTGATGTCGGCTAACCAACATTTTCGAACAACTCAGGCACAACTTCATCGAGTAAGATCCAATAATTGCGTTCGTTTATTATTTCCGGCTTTGTGTATGGCAAGATCAGATGGTCGTCATGAATACCCGATCAAACATTAACGTAAAATTTAATCTGACGTTTTCTTTGTCTCGTAACATGTAGATTAACATCAGACAACAAGTGCAGATTATGGAGATTATTATGGACCAGGAGCGTTTTACTGATCGATGTCTGTCCTAAAATCATTTGCTTGCAAACATGCATCGTCGTATACGTAACTATGGAAGCTTAACCGTTACGAGAAGAGGTTATAGCGGGCCTTGGTAATTACGTGATGCAATCGAGTATGACGTGCTGCAATATTTCGGTGACATGTCACATGCAAGTTCCCAAGCTGCAGCACGTGACTAAGAATGCCAAACCACGTCAAAGTACCTCATGTTCTTAGTTAAAACAATCTACGTACACACATCCTTTCAGTTTTCAGAAAGTTCAGGATACGTTTCCGACAAACTACATCCCTCGCGTACTGGTTGCACGTTGGTGGCTGAGGCCGCAACAGGTCGATGGGAATTTATTGACGCATGTTCTCTTACCTGATGAAACCACTTTTATCATCAACTGCGGCTTCAATACACATAACTTTCGAAACAGGCCAGAGAATAACTCTCGTGAAGTGCATCGGCTCAGTCATCAGTTATCGGTTCAACAATGATTTAGAGTCAGTAAGTTGGGTTGCATAGTCGGAGAGTATCTTTTAAGGCCAAATACGAGTATGATGCTGTACACTGTAAAGGACAGTCACATTTTTAAGGCATGGGTTGCCTGAACTGCTGAGGTATGTGCCCATAAGTATTCGCTGTCGAATGATATTACAGCATGACGAATCTCCGGCCTATTCTGACGGCGACATTCGCCAATATCTGAAGGACGCCTATCTGATTCGTTAAATAGGACGAAATTAACCAGTAACATAGCGTCCAAGATATCCTGATATAAGCCCTTTAGGTTTCTTTCTCGGGGGTCATGTGAAATAATTTATTTGCACAACATCTGTGGAGTGTGAGATAGATCTTGTCGAACAGATAGCAGTCGCAGAAAGCTACTTTGCAGAAGAATCAAGACTAATGAATCGTGTTCTGTCATGCATTAGGGAGAGGTACCAGACCTGCACTGACGCAAGTGCGGATAGTTCGAACAGTTATTGTAACGGCCACAGCATGTAACGTTGTACAACAATCGAGACCTTCGACCTTTTTCACAAACGGAAATTTTAATAACTTGGCATAAACATTAAACTTTACATCTCAGTGTCTTGGATACTGAGGAGTTTTAGAAAAAAACATTTGACAGACGTTAAAACGAGTTTATTTTAAGTTTTCTGTTTACTGTTAAACGTTACTTCCGCTGTTTTTAATATCGTGTAATATGTACTTTTTGTTCGTTGGGAATACTTCATCTTGGCCTGCTGTTTGTTTTCAATTCTGCTGAATGTTGTTCCAGCACGACGGAGCTCCAGCCTCTTCAGACGGGAATGTTCCAGTATTTCATCTTAAGATACCTTCACTTATCACGACATCTATACTGGCTTAAACTCGATGTTCGGAAACTCGCTTCCGCAGTCGCCGTTTTTGTCGTTCTGTTGTTAGTCTTCTTTTCAGAGGATCTTTCAGGTTGGTATTAGGTTTTGACCAGTTACCTATGGTAATGTGGGTGTTAAAGCTGGAAAAAAGAAAAAAACATAGGTCGAGTCTCCAGATTCGGGTTTCTTTCCTGTACACATAAGCTGTCTATTGGTGTCAACAGGCTTTTAAACTCTGCTACTTACACCCTTACCTTTCAAGAAATGCCAGAGGCCGCCATTTGGCGACCTCGGCAGTGATTTTTAGAAGATTCTCATAACTGCTACGCAGTACAATAACATGATACTAGTAACATGAACTTTTAAAATTAATGCAGTGGCTACAGAAAAA
Organism: Platorchestia sp. MABIK; assembly: GCA_014220935.1. Lineage (NCBI taxonomy): Eukaryota > Metazoa > Arthropoda > Malacostraca > Amphipoda > Talitridae > Platorchestia > Platorchestia sp. MABIK. The sequence continues at coordinate 4,240 of JACJUY010010031.1, read as the reverse complement.
ACATGACCCTGACGTATCCTTCAGGGTATGTAGGACAAAAGAAACTATACTCGAGAACACGAGTTTTAAAATTTATAAATATGGAATACCAAGCATTTCACAATACTTTTTTTTTCGTCTTGATCGTATTGACGTGCACTATTTGTCATTTATGAATAAAGATTGTTTGCATTTCTTTTCTTGACATGTATGAATTGTATTAATCTAATTTCCGTCGAGTTCTTACAAGTAATCATAATGTTCGGCGAACCATTTAATTTTCAATAGTGTCTTCAAATTCTTTCCCGTTGAGACGCTGTATTCATAGCTGTTCAAAAAGCAACGTAGCCTATTGATACTCGTGTGGCCAGAATGATGTCACTTACTGTGGGGAGACCAAACGTCACCACCACACCCGCAGATATCAACCTTTCCTCGTACCCGAAGATCCTTTGGATCTCTTCCTCTCGGTCATATTAGATAAAAAGCTTTAGAAAAATATCATATTTTAAAATAAAATTCTACAGAAATCGCAGTTTGCTTTCCTGATACCGTGCGCACGGATTAAGTATTTTAATTCACGCACTCAGTAAATCTCTGAACTATAGCTCCTACTCAGCGGCTCTTCAATTACCGCGCTGGAGTTTTACTTATCTTATCTTGGCTTTTATTCTTTCTCACGTGTGTAAGAAATTTCAATCACTTGTAAATTTGATGATCCCGAGCACGCCCCGCTGGCTCGTTATGATGCTCCGCCAATAATCATTTCACTCGAACTCTTCAGCCATGGCTGACTCAGGAACATCCAAGATTGAGGCTATCATCGCCACTCTCATCATCGCTGGTAGTGGTCACGAGGTAGGAGTTTTCCCTCCGTTCTTTTGAGAGAAAACTTTGGGTGACGTCGAAAGGCTACTTCGAGAGCCATGATGCATTAAACTCGTCACAACTGCGCAACCTTGCGTTTTTTTCAACTCGAGTGCATTGGCTCTTTGGAGGGATAATAGTGTAGTCGACATTTCAGCTGAGACTTTGTTAAGTTGATTTCAACAGTTGGGTAATAATGTAACTGCTTCTCCCTTGCAACTAGTCAACTACATGGTATTTTATAACAACTATTTCCAAACGTTGACTTTTCTAAATCGTTTGAGAAAATAACTAAAATCTTTCCGTTTAATTCAGGCTGCTGACCTGGCTGTCAAGTTCATGTGACTCATAAAACCAGCTTCTGACTTTAGTCCGACCAGAATAAAATGACCGTTTAGGGGCGGTTCCCAGGAATACACGGATGCCAAATCACAAGCCCCTACCAATCGAAAATATTAGACATCAACGATAGTTCAAGCAGAAAATAGGTAACTTCTATTTTCAAAATATACCTATATTAAAATATTCTTACATGCATGAAGCGATATATGTATATTACATTTATGATGTCCTCACTGTTTGTACGTTTGGCACAGCTTTTCTACGAATTCATGCATTGTTGCCACATCTTATTCGGGTCACGTGGGTGCCATCCGGTGCCAGATTCCTTCCTGTCGCTGTACGCTATGCATTTGTTCAAGTGAATTATTATTATTGGTAATTATTGAATTATCAATTACTTGATTATACCAAATACAAATTCTTGGTATCGTTTTTTTTCCTGCCTAAAATAAAACAAATAATATATTAGTTGGCCCTTAATACAATTTGTATTAAAGAAAATGTACTCCCAATGGCAATTTGACTACGTGGATGACGTTTCATTCCCCGCTCTCAAACGGTCATTTCATTCTGGTCGGACTATAGTACGTTCATGGGATCTTTTCCAGATAAGCACCGCCCCTAATGCAAAAAGCGCACGCGCGAAAAGTTAAGCTCACCACTTTTTGCTAGCTCCAATTTAATGCACGCACGCAACCTTGACCTATTTCTGATGTCTAGGCATTTGAATATTCAAACGCAAGCC
>JACJUY010010030.1:9890-30645 GCA_014220935.1 Platorchestia sp. MABIK | reverse complement strand
GGTTTCCGACTGTAATGGCCGCCGGGTTTCTGACTTCAGTAGTTCGGTTTCTGGCGTTAATAGTCTGGTTTCCGACTTGAAAAGTTTGGTTTCCGACTGTAACGGCCGGGTTTCTGACTTCAGTAGTTCGGCTTCTGGCTTGAAAAGTTAGCGTCTCGACTCCGAATCACGGGTTTTAGATATCATGTATCTGGTTTCGTCGTTAATCCTAAATTTGCTCACTTTATAATATAAATAAGTTACCAGGTTACTAGTCTTCAACATATCCGTCCTCTGAAAGTTCTTGATACGATTCATGAATTAACACACTGACTGCGACGTGAGCCAACATTTGTTCACTGAGGGAGTTTTCATTATGCTGTTGACCAGCCAGTAGTCACAAACTCAATTTAAAAAAATACCCAACCAAAACTAATTGAAAACACGATCCAGTTAATGTTTGCTATTTTCAACATTGCTTGCTACAATTGACTTTAAATTAGAATTGACCATTAAACTTCAGTTTATCTGCTGCAGTCAAAGTGGTAAAAGACATTTTTTTAAAAATTGTTTGAAATTTTGGCTAAAAAACAACGCTTCAAACACTGACGTTACAATACTTTCCTTGTGTGTTTAATTTTATTCAACCAGAACTTGCCTCAATAATCTCCCATCACACACTCATAATCCCCCACCGCTTTGTAAATCTTCCTTCTTCATCAACTCAAACTTACCCCAAGTCGTTAGTGGTCGACATTAAATCACACAAACCATCATTCATGTTAATCGCGCCTTCCAAGTGTCCTTTAACCTGTCAACATAATTCAGTTTTGTCAACATAATTGAGTTTTGTCAACATAATTCAGTTTTGTCAACATAATTCAGTTTTGTCAACATAATTCAGTTTTGTCAACATAATTCAGTTTTGTCAACATAATTCAGTTTTGTCAACATAATTCAGTTTTGCCAACATGATTCAGAAGGCTCAGTACCTGCACCGCGATGGGTTAGACTGAAGTCAATATTCAACTCCATTTTAAAGCCAATTCAAGTGAGCAATTTCGAAAACATTAGCTTGACCTCTTCTTCATCCAGTTTTGATCATGTATGTTTAAAAATTGATTTGTTGAGTACTAGACGGTCAGCAGCATAATGAAAATTTACTCCGTGTACACCGGCGGCTCACGTCGCGACCAAAGTGTTGAATAATCAATAAAAACTTGACTTTTTAAATTACCATTGGCGACTCGAATTATTAAATAACCATTGGCAACTCGACCTGTTGAATTACCATTGGCAATTCGACCTATTAAATTACCATTAGCAACTCGCCCTTTTAAATTACCATTGTCAACTCGACCTTTTAAATTGCTCTTGACAACTCGACCTGTTAAATTACCATTGGCAACTCGACCTTTTAAATTACCATTGTCAACTCGACCTTTTAAATTGCTCTTGACAACTCGACCTATTAAATTACCATTAGCAACTCGCCCTTTTAAATTACCATTGTCAACTCGACCTTTTAAATTGCTCTTGACAACTCGACCTGTTAAATTACCATTGGCAACTCGACCTTTTATATTACCATTGGCACCTTGACTTTTCATCTCAGAAAACTTAGTTCTTGCCTTCAGCACCAGCGCCCCAAAACAGCTTTAGAAAACATGGGCTTCCGAAAAGCGCCTTTTCTCAGGGTTTTGAATAATGTAAACACCCGCCTCTTGTCGTTCTTTTTCCTCGCGAGTAAAGCTTTAAGTTTGAAGCTCTTTGACTCCTCTGATGCTTGAATACTCGTGTTTGGAAAGTTTTTGATTCGCTCGAGAAGCCGTGGAACGGGTACAGTTTTTTCACTGTTTTCTACGGTTTTTAATTGACTGATTATTCTCGTTTTTAAAAATTCAGAAATTGTTGATTCTCTCGATAAGCCGTGGAAAGAGAACAGTTTTTTCATGGCTTTTACATTTTTTAATTGACTGAGCATTCTCCTGCTTGAATGTTGTGAACCTTTTGATTCGCTTGAGTCTTTGAGAAGGGAACGTTTCTTTAAAGGTTTTGTATGTGAGTTTACTGATTGATTGACTATTTGGCTGCTCAAAAATTTTGAATTTTTATTCGCTCGAGAATGCATGAAAAGAGAACAGTTTTTTTCACATTTTGTAGACATTTTTATTGACTGCTTCTTTTCCTGGGAGAATGTTTTAAAATATTTGATTTTCTCGAGAATCCATGAGAAGTAAAAAAGTTTTTAAGGCTTTACGCAAGATTTTTGTATTTGTTTAATTATGTATGAGATTGATTTCATCCGTGATCGATTTTCTGCATAACAGATTTTTGTGTCCATGATTTAGGATTAGTTATTTTACACTCCCTTCATTTTATGTAAGATGGACTTCGCTCATGGATGTGCAAAAGAATGATACATTTTATGACCATACTTTGAACAAAGTGAGTTCTAAATATTTTAGAATAAAATTTCTGATTTTAAATTGAAACACTGGCAAAATTAAATTTGGAAGCAAATTTTAAATTTTCCGTTCCAGTGACCATCATTGAGGAGAAAACCTGATCATCTCATGGGAAAGCAGCTCAAGACGGAATTTTGTAACTCCACTTGACTTTTTGGTCAGTTATGTTGTTTTCTGGTTGTTTTCTGTTTTTTGGTCAGTTTGTTTTCTTGTGTAAAGAAAACACGACCATTTATCAGCGAGTAATTCAATACGATATTTTGGAAGTCACTCTGCCTTTCCACTTGTCATTTAGGTCTCACTGACCATTATTGTAAAAAAGACTTCACAATCTCAAAAGCAAGCAATTCAAGACTAGATTATTTAAGCAACTTTTGCTCTCCTCTCAATTTTTAAGCATCAGTGACCATTATTATTAAGAAAATTTATCATTTACCGGCCAGTAATTCCAAACGAGATTTTGTAAGGAACTTTCGCTTTCAACTTGTCATTAAGGTCTCAGTGACAATAATTTGGACTCAGTAACCATCATTGCAAAGACAACACAACCATCTTATGAGCAAGCGACTCAAGACGAGATTGCGAGTGTAAATACTGGTGACGCGCAGCTGCAAACCGGCACGTGGCATTAACGATTGAAAAAACGGCAAATTTTCGGACAGAAATTGGAGACAGGATGTTATTGGCTCAATGTTTGTGCGCTGCAGAGCTCATTACAGCCTCGGGCAAAAATCGGGCTGAAGAAATCGGGAGCTTCTTTCAGGGTCTGGGGTAATTTTCTTGCTTTAGGGTAATATTGAAGAAAAACACCTCGGGAGAACCTGAGCTGCATTTATTGATGTTGTCAGTTTTTGACCGACTGTATCAGATTTGAATCATAACCTTGGTCGAGATATTTTCAGCGGAACCGATTTAAAAATTTCTCAGATAAGGAGACATATTTTGTGGTCATGACTAACAAAATTGTAAAAATTTTTTCTACGAGTTAAACGTCAGGGTGTTTGAGAATTAATTTTCATTCTCAAAGTATGACGAGGAACAAATTATAACTTCCACAAATTTTGATGCCGCGTAAGAGAACTTTCAAATCAGAACATATAAGCAGGGCCATAATATGATACATGTTGCTGTATATAAAAATGAAACGTAAGACGATACGATTAGGTTTTCATAAAAATTTTCAATTTTATTTTTTCGCTATATGGTAAATTTTTTCAACGAAAAAATTCGATGGCAAAAATAAATAATTATGAGTTCCCTTATAAAATCTTGCCTTAGTGATTTTAATTTTCTCACTTTCATTGTAACACATTGTCCTAAAATAATTGTTGAAAACAAAGCTCTAATTTGTTAACAAAGTAGTCTTCCAATATTTGCTTCGATAGCGGTTCTTCAAAACGAGTTTTAATTTTGTCCGTTTAAAATGCAATATTGGATGTAGCTGTTTACGAAATAATGGATGTAGCTGTTTACAAATATTGGATGCAGCTGTTTACGAAATATTGGATGTAGCTGTTTACAAATATTGGATGCAGCTGTTTACGAAATATTGGATGTAGCCGTTTGTGAAATATTGAACGCAGCCGTTTACGCAATATTGAATGCAGCTGTTTATGAAAATTGGATGCAGCTGTTTACGAAATATTGGATGCAGCTGTTTACATCTGTCTGTCTATCCGTTCATCCGTAAGTTTATTAGTCCGTTTGTCCGTCCGTCTGTCCGCCTGTCCGTCTGTGTGCCCGTCCTTCTGTTCGGCTGTCTGTCCATTCGTCTGTCTGTCCCTCCTTCCGTTCATCAATCTGTGTGTCCGTTTGTCTGTGTGTTTGTTAACTCGTCCGTCTGTTCATCACACAATGCGATCAATAAAAATTTCAGAGCAGTACCCACAGTCCTCAACATGTTTTAAATAAATGTGTGTGGTCGCCACTGAAAGGAATGATTTCTTCGCATTAAGTATAGGTTTTATAGCTGATGTTGGGTCAAGGCCCAAAACGTTCGTTTTAGTATTGACCACACGTAATTTTCGAAAAAGTTTGTTCATATTCTTATTGACAACAAACAATTCATGGAAAAAAGTTAACGGCATCGTTTTTGCCAAAAATTTTTTATCGAAGTGACTTCCTAAGCAAAATCTACCTTCATTATACAATGAACATCGCGCGTGAGCAAACTTTAGCACGAAAAATGTAAAATTCAACCACTGTGCCAGATCCTAAGTTTGAGACACGTCTCCAGTGTTCATTTTGAAATAGTTTCCCCGAACGAACCGTCACTTTTTCTCAACAATATCACCGTCATTTCTGTAAAGTGCCGATATACTAGTAGGTATTATGCGAGCCACCGATCTAGAATTATCCCAATAGAAATGCTAATTTATTGCGTTATCGCATGGATATATTAAAATTGAATTACTTTCTTGGAACATCAATGAAAAGAAAACTAAGGATTGAAGACAAAGTGCAGGATGATTTACAGTATAATAGTGTTAATATAGACATAACATAGTAGTAGAATCGGTACAGCATAGTAGTATTAGCATAGACGCAGCATAGTATTAACATGGGAGTAGCATAGACGCAGCAAAGTAGTTGAATAGACGCAACAAAAACACAGCATAGTAGCTTAGATACAACATAGTTGTAGTAACATAGACATAGCATAGTTGTAGTGAAAGGGCAGTAGAAATCTAACACACTAAAAAATGTTAGTTCTTAGACACATTTCTACTTGATAAATTCAAACGTAATAAGAATTCCATCACTGTTTCAAAAACTACTAACATTTGCAACCCATTCACTCATCATTTTTTCGTATACAGTGTCTCTTGGCAATTTTCTCATTGCAAGCAAGTGATCTTTTTCAGAGTCCTCTATGTAACAAGAGATTCCTCGCCTCTTCACTATTGCACATCCCGGGTAGCGCTGAGTCATCACCAACCCCCACCTTGCATCAGCATTCGAATAGATCTGCACAAAGGATTAACGAGTGACTTCTGTTCACTTAAAAATAACCGTTTGCATCTGCCGGCAGTAAGACCCTCGCAGACTCGGCAGTCGTCTAAGATGCTGCGGCAACATGCCCGCATACAAACGTTACTGCGCTGAATTGCGCTGAACTGCGCTGAAATGCTCTATGCTGCGCTAAACTGCATGTTGTACTCCTTGATGCGCAATTCTTCGCTGGTGTCGGCAGCTTCTTTTGAGGCATTCAAGCTTATTGTAATCTTTTCCCTTCGTCACTCGGAATGGGAAGCAGAACTTTTCAGTATAACTTGAAATCTCCTCATGTATCTTGTAAACAGTAATTTATCAATGAGTTTGTAGGCTTACTTTTACAAGCAGAATGTGATAATTTCTTTTAAAGTCTCACGATGAACTACCCGAGAAGGTATTCAGAAACGCCCCCTGGTAAGGAAATGAAATGCTTACAGCGACACATTTGTCTCTCAAGTCAAGGCACGGTGCCATTACGGTGCTAAAATTATAGTCAGGTCACCATTGAGTCTCTAAGCCAAACTTCCGGGCCTTTCTTGTGAGATTTTACGAGGCAAATTTGGCCCTAAGTGCAAAATGCTTCTCGAGATTAGACCTTCACCAAACTGTGAAAAAGAAAACTTGAAGTGACTAGGCGATAGCGCGAAGTGGAAGCTTCGTAAGAGTTGCTTTTCTGTTGGGTGTTAGTCGGTGTGCACTGGAGAATTCATTTTTCAGGAAAAAGTGACCTCTTCGTATTGGAATGTTTTTGGCTCAGATGTGAAATGTGGGGAGGAAGAAAATGCTTTCTAAAACTAGTTGTGTACAAAATTATGCGGAAAAGTTCGAAGCAAGCTACATTTTACGAGCTTTGTAATTGATGTGCAACGAAAATAGAAATTTTATGATGATTCAAGAAAGTTTTCATTATATCAGAATTTATCAAATTGATGTTCCTTGCTGCATCATTTGCCACAACGTACGTTTGTAGTCTTCATGAAGTATTCTTTTAAATTTCAATTTGAATAAATAGGTGTGAGTTACTGGAACAAATTTGCTGGAATTTTTGGCTGAATTGTAAAAAAACACGTGTCTCTCTTAAAATGAAATACGCTCTCGCTAAAATACGCTGAATGCATCCTTTATTTATTTTAATTTGTACTTCAAAATGATTTTGTGAAGGGTTAAATTCCCCTATATGTGAAAATAAATTTATCGAAATTTAATTTAAAAGGAAAACTAAAGAATAGAACCACACTCCTCCCTTCTTAAACAAAAAAATGAATCACTTGATTGAGGAATTCATGACAGCAAGGTATAGCTTTTAATTGGCCGATTTTCCTCAAAACCATTTATTGGTATGGAAGAAAAATTGATCTAGTAAGATTAATACAAAAATGATAGGTGACGTATATATACGAGTATTGGCACGAGGTAAGTATTCAAGCTAAAAAATAAAAAGAAAGTATAAAATTATGCAAAAAAAGTTTGGTTCTTGCAATCATGTTTTTCATTCATGGAATGGAAATCTGCTGTTTAGAAATCAGCTTTTCAGTTGGAGTGCTGATATTAAAATTGGAAAATAAGCTTGTCTCCGTAGTAGCAGTTACGGCATAGGTTTGAGGAAAGCAATCAACGAAAGTGCATTCTGTATTAAGCAACGCTTTTAATGCGCCAGCTTATTTCTGTAGCTTAGTTGAATATGGCGTTTCTTTTGAAACTTTGCGAAGATTCTGCACCTTGATGCAATAGAAGGACCATATACAGATTAGTTTCGTTTTTAAATTTTTTCAATCAGTATGTTTTATGGCCGTTGTACTTAAAAGAGGTGAGATAAAAGCTTAGCAGTCTTCGCACTCGGGAACGTTGGTTGAAATTTCTTTAGATATGGAATTTGTTAGATTTGAAATGTCTTTCGACTTGAAATTTATTTCCATTTGAAAATTTTTTTTTACTTTGAAATTTCTAACAATTTGAAATTTCTTTTTACTTGTAATTTTTTTAAATTTGAAGTTTCATTAGATATGCGGGAATATTCAAACGAGCACTTTGAAATCATGTTTAATTCCCCATTTACGTACAAATTTTTTCAAATGCTTACTGAATTATTTTCTATGGTCTTAGTATTCTACAAACTCCAACCTCCCTAAATCCCTTCTTCATATTTGTAATTTGTAACTCACTCTTAATATTTTCAGAAACATGATCCCCTGAAATTGTCTTGTGTTAATCAATTTAAAGTTTCTTGTATCAGCATAAATATCATCACTTAAATAAATACCATATTAGTAAAACTTGTGCACTAATATAAATAACATCACTTCAAGAAGCCCGACTCCCAATTGTATACATGTACTTGTAGATTTAATTTTGTTTCTATCATTCTTTCGAATTTGATTACCTTAAATCGTCCGTAAATTCCCCCCCGGTAAACTGGATACCTGAGAACTACAAAAGGATTACAAAGTTCTGTTTTTCTGAACCTTATTTTTTTACATTGATTGAAACTCACATCAATGCTATTCAGACACAAAAAAGCTGAAAAGAAATTAAAAGAAATGTTGTTGGAAAATGAATCAGGGACGTAAGAAAGGGACGTCTGTTTTCTCGTATAAGAGCCATCGTTCCTTGAATTTCGTCCATTCAGACTCCGTCCACTACTGGACGAAGCAGAGGTAAATAATAATGCCACACTGAACACTTCATAAATGTAAGGATCAAATTATTTGATTGAAGAATTCATGAATTAATTTGGCAGATTTTCCCCTAACCCTTTATAAACATGGGAGTAAAATTGGAAATTAATCTAGTAATACCAATGCAACAATAATAGATGACGTACTACACAGTATTAGTCCAAGGTACTTAAGTTTCCCTCTAAAATTTTTTAGTAAGTAAAATTTTTAGTGAGTGAGTCCAAGATAGACATTTTTCTCGTTTTTCCACGAATTTCGTCCATTCAGCCTCCGTCCACTGCCGGTTTGTATTTTTTCTCGTATTTCCACGAATTTCGTCCATCCAGCCTCCGTTCACTACCGGTTTTTGTGCAAGGTAGGCCTCCAAATCATCACCTCTCGATGCTCTGTCTACTCCATAAAATTTCTTCACACACAAAAGCAGCTGCCGTCGTCTTTTTTCAGAGCCGCTCCGATATTGACTGACCACCAATTATTGGCATGCAGAAGATAGCGATTTATCGAGGATCTCATTGGCCTTTCCAGGATGTCCAAAAACGACTGGGAAGCACAGGAAATCAATGATACCCCATCAGCTCTGATGAAGACTACGTATTTAAAAATGTATGCAAGCTAAGGAACCTAAATCGTCAAAAATGACGGTATTTTTCGAGGTCAGGGCTGTGACTGAAATGAAAAGTTACTTTGAAATGAGAAGTTACTTTGAAATGAAAAGTTACTTTGAAATGAAAAGGATGCGTTAAATTTTTGAGATGAATTCAATGATTTGAATTAGAAGGGTTTTTATGATGTTTTGCTAGTTTTACACTTTACCTTATGCATAGGCATTCTGATAATTGGATTGTCCAAAAAAATTGGGTCTTTGCTTGTCCAAAAAAATGGAACTTGACTCGTCAAAAAATTGGATCATTGCTTTTCCAAAAAATTGGATCTTTGCTTATCCAAAAAATTGGGCCTTTGCTTAGCCAAAAAAGTGGAACTTTACTCGTCCAAAAAATTGGATCATTGCTTGTCCGAAAAATTGAATCTTTGCTTGTCCAAAAAATTGAATCTTAACTTGTTCCGAAATATTGAATCTTTGCTTGTCCAAAAAATTGGATCTTCGCTTATCCAAAAAAGGTGGTTTTTGCTTGTCAAGATGTGTTCTCTATACCGTACGGACAATCAAAAAGTAAGCCCAACTTCAAATGTTAATAACTTTGGATTGAGATATTTCAGTTTCACTTGTAGCATTACTCACAGAGATATGTATCCTGACTACAAAGCTTTAGGTCTGAGTATAAATAAGGTCCAAGTCGTCTGAAAATTTACCTTTACATGCAAATTTTCAAGTGACTAAACCCATCGTTATGCAACTAAGAAAGGAGCAACTAACGCGGTAAAGGAAGTTCGGAATAAATTCGAACAGAAATTTCCTGAAAGAAGCTCTCTTTAAAACTCGTTTTTATAACTCGTTTAATTTTAGAATAATTTTGCAATAACCCTTTAACTTTGGATTATTTATGACCACATTAAAATGTAATGTACAACTCACATTTTTGCAACCATAATTGACCGCATTACTGATCCAAACAATTTTTTTATTTCATGTTATTTTATTTCAAATATTTCTCACTTTAAGGGAGTTTTTAAAGCCGAATTAAAAATTTTAGCGTAAATAGCAACTAGGTTTTCTCCTCAACTGGCGTCAACAGATATTAATCGCTTAAAATATTTGTTTTCTCGCCAACAGACATTAACCATCTATAATATTTTGTTTTCTCCTCAACGGACATTAATCGTTTATAATATTTGTTTTCTCGTCAACAGACATTAACCATCTATAATATTTTGTTTTCTCCTCAACGGACATTAATCGTTTATAATATTTGTTTTCTCGTCAACAGACATTAACCATCTATAATATTTTGTTTTCTCCTCAACGGACAACAACCACATGTAATATTTGTTTTCTCCTCAACGGACCTTAAACGTCTAGATTAAACCGTTTTCTCCTCAACAGACATTAATCGTCTATAATACTTGTTTTTCTTCTCAGCAGACATTAACCATGTAAAATATTTTACTTTTTTTAGGAGTTAAAATTTAATTAAAACCGAGAAAGACAAAGCTGGAGATTGCGTCCATCATTTTTCCGAAGTGGCAGCAATTCTGTATTTTATGGCAACGATCCAGAAACTTCTGGTGTCAATCTGGAACTTTATGATGGCAATCCGGAATTTTGTGGTACGAATCTTGACGTACGGACCCACTTTTTTTCTTTTTGTTGGCTTATTGTTTCATTCGCTTAGAAAAATTATGTGAAAAGATATGGCAGGTAAAATTTTGTTTTGATTTTTTTTGCGTTGCTGTGGAGATATAATGATGTGTCATTTTTATTAAGTGACTCTAGAGAAAGGTCTTTCGCTTACTTCGTAATAATCTTATGTATTGCACCAATTCCGATCAAAAAATCATGTGTTACAAGTATATTCTCTGTTAAACAAGGCGGAACAAAAGTTATCACAATTTTTACAGGAAAAGTTAAAATCAGTTTTTTGGAGAAAAACTTGTTGAATGAGCCATCTTCCAATGCGTTAAAAGTTGGGAGAATATCCTTGAAAACGTACCAATCAGCAAGAAATTTTCACGAGTAAAGCGAAATTTGATTAAAAAATTACTCCTATGTCCCAACAAAATAAAGATAACATAATACATATATAGAACAAGAGGATACATGTCAAATCCTAAAATGGCACTACCCAAAAAAATACGTTTCCAATCATGTTGATGCTTCTCAAACCATGGTAAAAAAAAACTTGGGAGAAAAATACATTTTTCCAATCAAGAGATACATTTCAAATTTTAAAAATGGAACGACGCAGTAATAAAAACAAATGTTTTTCCAATCAAGTTGACTCAGGTCAAATCATAAAAATGGGCGGCTGCAAAATGTATCCAATCAGTAAATGGATATCAAATAAAATACAACTACCTATGAGAAATACATTCACAATCAAGTTGATGCATGTCAAACCACAAAATGGGACGCGACAAAATGAATGCATTTTTATAATAAAATTGATGCAGGCGAAATCATAAAAAAGGGACGTGACGAAAAGAAATATTTTTCTAGAAAAGTTGATGCATGTGAAATTGTGAAATAAGTTTTCAAAAGACGTTCACGTAACGCCAGAGCGCAATGGCGCTTACCTCCTGTCGGGCGCGTACCCATTTCAATCTCGTTACCCAAGAGGATAATAATTATTATGACCAAGAGAGCGAAAGCCATCTTTTTCCAATCGTAAAGAAACTCCAGTCACACCGTTCGGAGTCTGGAACCCTTGACCATTTCATGCAAAAGGCGTATGCTCTCAACAGCAAGACCGCGCAAATCATTGGCAGGTGTGCAGTTTTCGGGGTAACTTTTCCAGGACAAAGTTTGTTGCCCAGTTGTGGAGCTGCTGGAAACTTTCTCTGCATCGCTGCGAACCGGAGGCCATACTGGCGTAGTTTTAATTGGGGCTTAACTGGGCAATCAGAGAGCAAACAACAACTTGGGAAATGTGCAATGGTAAACGTGAGCTGCAAAAGTGTTGTTTTCTGATACTACAACCTTCTTCGTCGTAAAATCTCCCGAAATGTTATTTTCTGATCCCACAACCTTCTTTGTCGAAAATGTTTCGAAATGATATTTTCTGAAACTACCATTTTCTTTGTCGAAAAATGTTCCAAATTTTGCGATCTAATGATACAAGGCGCTATGTCGAAACAAATCCAAAAATAAAATACGTTTGGTGGTTAGAAATTTTTTGCACTGGGTTCTCAAGATAAAACGTAAAACCAGTGTAGGTAAAATTTTATGAAAAATATTATAGTATTGTATAAGTATGTAAACTGTAATAAAGTGTGGTGATATTTGCACATTCCCTCAACCACATCTAGTCCGTGGTGGTATAACCATAATTATTATTTATCGAATTATTTATTCAATTATGGTGTCGAATTAGGGATTTAAAAATATATACACATCTGCATTCAGTTATTTTTCAGTTATTCGTCTGAAAAAGCGAGATTGAGACATGCGTATATTCAGCACACACGTGTTAGCTATATTGAAAACGCAACGATCGGCTTCCAGCGTTCACTTCGGATCAAAGAATAAAAAACAGAATATGCATCCAATACCTATCAGTAAATTGAACAGAGATACAGTTACAAAAGTGAGACCGAAGTCAAAGCCGCTTTATTTTGAAGTTTCCAACTCAGTCAGTAATATTACTCTGACTATATCATAATATTACAATAAAATTCTAAATATTGCAGTATTACTCTGCCTCAAATATCAAACCCGAAGGTTGTCTTCGTGTTTCTCTGCCAAGGTTAATGTTCACTCAATTAATGATTGTTGGGAATATAATCAACCTGGTATCATGTATACAGGATACATTTAGAGCTACTTATTAAACCTTCTATTTGCTCAATTAAAAGTTGCTGGCAATGTGATCTATCTGGTGTCGTGTATAGAGGATAAATTTAGCGCTACTTCGGTTTTCTTCACCAATCACTCAAGATGGTAATAGTTGGGAATAATACTCTGTATGGAAAAAGTTCTGATATTCAATCAATATTTCTGTCAAGAAATATAATACACTGAGAGGATATTTGCTCGAAAGTCTCATTATTCAGTCAATATTACTGAGCGCCGAAATTTAAAACCCAAAAAAAACCTTTGCAAAAAAATTCGATATTCTGTTTTAAATTACTATGTAAGTCACGACGTAAAGAGTTAAGACGAAAGGGGATTTTCATTCGAAAATTTGAGTATTAAAAATGTTTATACAACGCAAAATAAGCGAACGTGAACATTGCATCGTTCAACATAACCCAAAATTATTGCATTATGTCGTCAACGTTTACCGAGGAAAATTTATGGAAAAATTTTTCCGATCAAAATAAATTGGAGTGCTATGATTAATGGAAGACTAACCACCTAGAAGTTTACATTGAAGCTACCGTTCTTCGTGATTTACGTCGTGCGTTTTTGCCAATTGTTTCGTTGAGAGAACCATAGCAGCACTAAAAATTTGAAGTTTTCAAAAGGATACTAATATCAACAGAATTGATGACGAGGAATCAAACACCATTTACTAATGATAATAATGGTTGGGAATATGATCCACCTGGTATCACGTATACAGGATGCATTTAGCGCTGCGTGTTAAAACTACCATTCATTCAATTAATAATTGTTGGGAATATGGTCTATCTGGTATCACGTATACAAAAACATTTAGTACTACTTATTAAACACCCTTCACTCAAGATAATAAGTGTTGAGATTGTGATCTACCTGGTATCGCGTATACAGGATACATTTAGCAATGCTTATTAAAACTACCATTTATTCAACAATTTTTGGGAATATAATCTACCTGTTTTCAAGTACACAAGATGCATTTAGCATTACTTATCAAAACTATCATTCACTCAATTAATAATTGTTGGGAATTTGATCTACCTGGTATCAAGTGCATAAGATACATTTAGCACTACGTGGGGTGTAGCTTGTGGAAAATTGTGAATGCTGTCCAATATCTGCATATTTATCTCGGTCCTTTTCAGAGCAACATATCACTGAGATTTATGTCTCATGTCAACGCGTGAGGTTACAAGCGTGTGAGGTAAAATTAGGCATCCTTGAAACTGAAGTCATTCTTAAAAATCACTCATCATCTTGCCACCCTGCACAGTCGGACAGAAGTTATAAAGTTAGGAGTTTTTAAAAATAAAGGTCGGCCTTGGAAAACCCTCATCATTTGGCCCTGTTGCTGAGTATCTAGTAAAAAATTAATCCTTTCTTCACATAAATATTGGCTTTAGTATTTCCTTATCACCTATTAATTAATTAATTAATTAATTAATTAAAATTGATTTTAAAAAACATTCGGTTTGAATTATTCCACAGCCTATCAACTCTGCAGAATAAACAAATGTCGAAAAGTAAATCGTTCCTCAAAATACAATTCCATATTAAAAATAAAACATCTGACCTCTCCGGGCAGTAGCCAGGAGTAGTAAAATTAATTTTTCTTAAAATGAAATTCGAAATTAAATATAACTCATCATCTTGCAACACTGTAGGGACGCCAGACGCAGTAAAACGGCCAAATCTGAACATTTTCGCCAGGAAAATGAACAATAGAGGAACCGATCCCTCATCAAATGATAACCAGATACAAATTTATGGTTAAATTTAACCATAAAATGCCAAATCTGAACATTTTCGCCTGTAAAATGGACAATAGGAGCACAGCTGAAAGCTCGGCAGGCAGGACAAACAGCAGAGCATGCATCTGCATGCTTTGTCACGTCTATTTCTGGACGCCCTCAGCGAAGTCGTCTCGAGTTCCAAATGTTTCGAGTTGCGGAGGATCTTTTATGGTTCACTGGTGTCTCAAATTTAGCATTTCGATACACGTGGAAATAAGTCTTTCACGTGATTATGACTGTGAGGTCCAGATCACAGGGAAGGTTGCTAACGTTTTCACGTAAAAATTAGGTTGTTGAATTTTAGGTTTTCGAGTTTTTTGTTGTAAAATGCAGGGAATAGATTCACTTTTACCAGAAGAGAATAATTGTGATATATCTCAAAATGACATTTTTGGGTTAATTCCAAGTGTAGGAAATGTTTAGCTCAGATTTTCATAGCTGCAGCTTTCAAAATTTCTTTGAAATTTATGTTATTAGAACTGAATCTAGAATTTCATATCTCAACCCAAAATGAAGATGTTGGTCGGAAAAAGAGAACGTTGGCCAGAAATAAGCCCGTCAGGCAACCGAGTGAGGGACGCCCAAACTCCCTCTGGTGTTAGAATTTTTTGACCTCAGCTTCAGTCTGCCGCCTCTGAAATTTTGTTGCGGTGTCATTGCTCCTCATGACGAAATTTAGCTTCCAAGTGGCCCGGACCCTCGCAATTTGATGAGCACATTTCTAAGGTGCCTTTATTTGATGCCCACAATACCCGTCCGCGCTGAGTTCATTGCTCTCAATTATGAGAAAGGCAAAATAAAAAACGCTCAAAGCGATAACTCAAAATTTCTTTAAAAACGCTACGATAAAACAAAAAACTTTCATAGCGCTAAACAAAAAAAAACATCTTTTATACCGATAAAACAAGAAATCTTTCACAGCGCTTAAACAAAAGAATTTTAAAGCCGGTAAAGCAAAAAATCTTCCATCTCGCTAAAACAAAAAACCTTTCATCACAATAAAACAAAAACCTTTCATAACAATAAAACAAAAACCTTTCATAGCGCTAAAAGAAAAAACCTTTCATACCGATAAAACAAAAAACCTTTCATCAAAAAATCTTTCATATCGCTAAAACAAAAAATCTTTCACATCGCCGCCGGTGTCGGCGCTGCCACTATTTGATTACGATAATGCGGTCCGTGATTCTGAATCTTGGAGTCCAGCCGCCAGTGGCTCAAATGGTCGAAATAAAATTTCCCGAGCTTAAAATTGTGGGAAGTGGCCTGGAAAATACGACGCGATTACGAACAGATAAATTTGGGATTTAATAAATTCTTCCAGACAGAGCGACGATTTAACAGTTTTATTTCACGGCAAGCTGCTTTTTTATTAACAAAGTTATGCTTGGAGTTCAATGTTTTATGGTGCTTGTGTATTTTATGGGGAGAGCGTCTCACATCGGGGTATGAATGGAGTCGCCGAAATATTCAATTTCCGTGTTCCTTGGTCTCAATAGCTCGAGTAATGGAAAAATGCTGTGTTTATAATGGCAGACCATGTATGCGCACATATATGGTTTATGAGCACATATATGGTTTATGCATACATGTTTGGTTTATCCGTACATACATATATGGTTTATGGGTACATTTTTGGTTTATCCAAACATGTATGGTTTATGGGTACATATCTGGTTTATCCAAACATTTATGGTTTATGCGCACAAGTATGGTTTCAATTAGAAAATTAAATAGCTTCAATGTTCTAGAGATATTTATTTATTATATCATTCCATCTCGTTAAATATTCAATGTAGCACGCTAAACGCACTTTGGGATGTCGTTCTATCATGATAGAAATATCATTTGTCTCATCTAATATCATCCCATCTCGTTAAAGATTCACTGTAGCGCGCTAAACACAATGTGCGATATTATTTTATCAAGATAAACATCGCATCTCATTAAAGATTCAATGTAGTGTACGAAACTCACTCTGCGATGTCATTCTATCTCGCTAAAGATATTATTTACGAAACCGAACATCATGGGGATGCGATGTAGCACGACCGAAAAAGTTGTCCTGTAGTGCTGACTGTCTCATTCAACTCTCTGCCTTCTAGGCTCCCGAGTCTGATTCCCAGCTGTTTTGTAGAAGCCAAACAAAACATTTGTGTATTCTTTCCAGCGGAGCCCGTAACTGTATTTTAGAGGTCTGTTAATGACTGTTTAGAAGACACATAACTGCTCTTAGAGAATGGATCAGTGCAGGCAATATGGCTTCCGCAGATCTTTACTGGTCCGTGGAAATGAAGGCCATAGCTGTCAGAGAGGAAATCTGGGTAAATTTAATTCCCGTCCAATGTAAACGAGAATGATAGTTGAGGAGCGGAATTTGTTATCTATATCGCGGGTGTATTTCTGTAGGCGAAAAGAAACGAGAAGAACAGGCGATATGTGGCGTAAACTTTGTGTCTTCCACGGTGCTTTTTCTGGTTCATAGAAAAATGTTCAAATTTTGAGGTTTTCGATACCTGCCCCAACTAAACGACAATACTGCATTCACTTGGTAGAAAATAATAGGTGAAGATGTTGTAGAAGAATATGTTTTCTTCTTAGCCCCTGCGCTTTTGAAAGCTTTTAAAAACGTTATGAGTCTCTGGAGACTGATCTTTCAAGAGATATCTCTATAAAATGAGTCTCTACAGACTGATCTTTCAAGATATATCTCTATAAAATGAGTCTCTACAGACTGATCTTTCAAGATATATCTCTATAAAATGAGTCTCTACAGACTGATCTTTCAAGATATATTTCTATAAAATGAGTCTCTACAGACTGATCTTTTAAGATATATCTCTATAAAATGAGTCTCTACAGACTGATCTTTCAAGAGATATCTCTATAAAATGAGTCTCTACAGACTGATCTTTTAAGATATATCTCTATAAAATGAGTCTCTACAGACTGATCTTTTAAGATATATCTCTATAAAATGAGTCTCTACAGACTGATCTTTTAAGAGGTGTTTACATAAAATGAGCCTGTGTGATGTGATATTTCCAAAAGATATTTCTGTAAATTGAGTCTGGGGGGACTGATCTTTTCAAGAAATATTTTCATAACATGAGTCTGTCGAGACTCATCTTTTCAAGAGTTTTTGTAATAAAATAAGCCTGTAGAGACTGGTTGTTCAAGAAAAGTTTTACTGAATCTACATGTTTAAAAATAATCGTTTCTTTCAAGAAGTAATTGTTAAGAACTTTCGTCTAACTGTTTTGTGGGGCTGGTCTCTCAAGAAATATGTAATTATCTCAAATGGTCATACATAGAACTTTTGGATATGAAATATTCATAGGCAAAAGAAAAAATAAAAACCGTGCATTTCCAAGAAATTTTATAAATGAAATGTATAGCATGTTGGTTTCTAAAAATTTCTTAATATAAAGGTCCATCATTGATAGACAATCACAAAGCATTTTAATTTACTACAGGGTAAACGGGAACCTTTTTTGCGTGGAAAAATCTTCATGGAATACATATGTATTGTGTACTTGCATTATATTGAATAATTCTATGCTGTGGAAGAATTTGTGAATCGTTAACTACGATGCAAATGAAACAGTTGTAATATTTTTACATTTTAATAATTTTTCTATTTTTTATTTTAAGTTGTTGGACGTGCTTACGAATTTTATCAGAAACATGACAGGTCACTCAGTTGATACTATCTTGACTCTATGAATGTTTTCTTTAAGGGTGAATTTCCTCACAAACCCTGTATTGCATAATATTTTGTTACCTCCAAAATCAAATCAAATCAAAGCGTACTCCGAAGACTTCTTAAAATATCAACATTGCAAGAACATATAAAATATCTACATTTTGACACAGTTACAGGAATGCTATGAGACACTTCCTCAAGGTGATTCAACTATTGTACCTACGAGAATTAGCACTTCCAGGAGAAAAATATGAGGTCCCGAGCTGAGGGGTAGGCCTTCTTTTTGTATAAATAAACTGTTTTCTTGTTTTGTTAAGAACCATATTTTCCGGCTTACCACTGCCTTGTTTTTCAGCACCTCTGACTTTCTTCTTCAACTTTTGTCCTGTTTTTTTAACTTTCCTCCTCAATTTACTTTTTTTAAATGCGCTACGAATCCTGCACGGGAACAGACCATAGATTCTGCGGTCCCTTAAACTCTATAATAAACGACGCTTTCATTCTTCCTCCCATTGAACATCATTGCAGAGGCAAGGGAGGCTGAAACTAACTTGAAATCAATCATTGCTATAAGATACCCTAAAGGAGAGGCTTCTATGGCTTTGAATTGCACGCGATGTTTCTATAAAAGTATCAGCAATACAACGACAAAATGCCCTTAGCTCTGCATCTCAATGCGCTGGTGGTTCACTTAAAAGACTGACATTAAAGCGCTGTGAGACATTAATTATATAAGCAGGTGCCTAAAAATTGCTCACATTTATTTCGATGGTGTCCCTCAAAGAATGCCGTTTGCCCACTTGTCAGACATTCTGTGATCACACGAAGTTTCCCTTCGCCTAGGTACTTAGCACAGAGGTTCTTAGGAGGAACTTAGCACGGAGAAATGATCGTGATCCCGGCCGTGTTCACAGGACTATCGTTGTAGTGGTAATCCCAGTCGTGCTAAACATGACTATGGACGTGATCCCGGCTGTGCTGTATGAGATTATTGTCGTGATCCCGGCTTTGCTAAATAAGATTAATCTCTTAATCACTTCTGTGCTATATAAGATAATTCTCGTAATCCCGGCTGTGCTGTATGAGATTATTCTCGTGATCCCGGCTTTGCTAAATAAGATTAATCTCTTAATCCCTTCTGTGCTATATAAGATAATTCTCGTAATCCCGGCTGTGCTGTATGAGATTATTCTCGTAATCCCGGCTGTGCTGTGTGAGACTATTGTCGTGACCCCGGCTGTACTGAAAAACTATTGTCGTGATCCCGGCCGACTGTACATAACAATCTTTGTGGTCCCGCCGTGTTGCATATGACCATAGTGGCAATCCCAACCTTGTTGCACAGGACTATTGTCGTGATCCCGACCTTGTTGCACAGGACTATCGTGGAAATCGCAGCTGTGCTAACCGTGCTATGCATAGGCATGTATAGCCCGGCTGTGCTGTAGGAGATTATTGCCGTGATCCCGGCCGTGCTGTACAAAACAATCATTGTTTTCCCGGCCGTGCTGAAGAAAACTAATGTCGTGATCCCGGTCGTGCAGTACAAAGACTATTCTAAATCCAGTAAATCCACTAAGAGCATCTTTAACAACCGCTGGTCCACCGGCAGCGGGATAATTACGGCCTACGTCGGGACAGTCGCACGAAAGAGAGCGCAGCGGCAATTTCCGGTTTGAAAAGATGAAAGGGAGCTGCGAGAACTGGCCATTCTGGGACTGGATTGCGTCTCTGGAATATTCGCGGGACTCACATTACTGCTGGTGCTATTTGATCCAATATTTGGTGGTGGTGCTGGCACTACTGCTGGTGCTATTTGATCTACTGCTTGGTGGTGGTGCTGGCACTACTGCTGGTGCTATTTGATCTACTGTTTGGTGGTGGTGCTGGCACTAATGCTGGTGCTATTTGATCTAATATTTGGTGGGGGTGCTGGCACTACTGCTTGTGCTATTTGATCTACTGTTTGGTGGTGGTGCTGGCACTACTACTGGTGCTATTTGATCTACTATTTGGTGGTGGTGCTGGCACTACTGCTGGTGCTATTTGATCTATTATTTGATATTATTTGCCGTTACTCTTACTATTTGATACTATTTGCTGGTACTGTTACTATTTGATACAATTTGCTGTTGCTATTACTATTAGCTGGCTCAACTTCTAGCCAAATTTGATCTGGATCTGAGCGATGCTCACGAGCTGAGGAAAATGATTTCTGTGCTCTTGAAATTCTGCCTGACACCGACAGCGGCAAAAAGGTGAGAAATGATTCTTTATTTACCAGTGAAATTAGTGCCAGGTTTTGAGTTAGACGCTGTAGCTCAGGTGGGAAATATAACTCACAGTTTATTGAGATACCTGCAGTAATGAGATACTTGCAACCGCTAAATTTCCGATGTAAATTTCTGTAAGGTTTCTGATGCAAAGAGAACTGCAAAACAGCATTTGATTCTGTTATAAGTCTAAGAATACCTGTGGTCTATTAGCTCTACTGTTAGCAAATCATCGAAAATTAATGTTACCACATAGTAACACTGGGTGGTAATACTGGGTGGTAATACTGGGTGGTAACACTGGGTGGTAATACTGGGTGGTAACACTGGGTGGTAATACTGGGTGGTAACACTGGGTGGTAACACTGGGTGGTAACACTGGGGGGTAACACTGGGTGGTAACACTGG
>JACJUY010010028.1:16538-26934 GCA_014220935.1 Platorchestia sp. MABIK | reverse complement strand
GCGAGTGCAAAAAAAAAAAATTATCTCAACGGCCGAAAACAAATTTACGGCTTTCAAAATAACTTGGTCTTTATGGTAATTTCAGAAGCAGATTGGAAGAACTGATAAGGCAATTGCTCTGTCGTGTAAACGACAACTTCTAGGTCATAAACCAGTTTTTCGATGAATGAAGAATGGCTTAAACTGCAAAAATTGAAGTGAAAATATGTAGGCAAAGAACTACGCACGAGTAGGAGTTAACTGAAATGGTAGGTCCACCAACTTCCGAGTAAAGAGAAACAAGCCCAAAGTATCGTTCAGGTATAGCGTTTCATTAGGATCGGCAAATCCTTTTTTAACACTCACACTTTGGCAGCTATCTGTTTTTACGCTCCGACCTCTACAGGCGCTATGGCAATATCCATTGCTGCATCCTGTTTCATGAATGCATTAACATTTTTTCGAGTTGTCTGTGCAGTGTAAAACTTTGGATTATTCTGAAAGCACATCTTCTTGGTTAGAAAGTGCCTGTCATATTTAAATAAATCAACAAGCATCTCAAATAGCCGTATAAAAAGACTGGGTGAGTTTTTGGTTCTAAAAGTAATCGTTTTAACGTTTCCCGAAAGAGCTTCATCAATTATTCATATTTTTGCGACGTTCGGCAGCATTCATGTAGAGGTTTAGTCCTGAGACATAACAGTTTCCTCTCGATGCCTTCGCTTTTTAAAAAGCGATGCCAGATGCAAAGTTTGAGACCGTCCGAAACGTTTTTTTTTAGTGTCGCATGTGTTTCGCATTGACTTTCGGATCAGATTTAAAGCTCTTCAACAGCCTAAAGATTGGCTTTCGTTGCCCTCCGCCTCTATCACATCATTATTTAGCTCTAATTTAATTTCCTTTATGAACATATACTGGTACATTATTCGCTGCAAATCTTAGTCTCACAGATGGAGGTATTTATGTGCGATGAAAGGTAGAAATTTATTAACCTGCGGTGGTTGGATGGAGGGAGAATGGAATCTGAGTCTTATATGACAAATTTGCTCGATGTATCCAGCAATTTTAAAAAGATTGGATGCTTTTCTAAGTGCACAGGAAGAACAGGCGGCTTTTGGAAAAGGACAAGCCATAGATAGGACGAAGCAAATGTTCTGTCCACGGGATAACTTTTAACTTGTACAATACCCGTCGTATTAATAGTCGGTGCATTGATTGGATCGGTGGTTGTGCGCTCCTTGAATTTCCATAAGTTCGCAATATTGACTTTATTATGAATTGAACGCTCAAGGTAATTTTTATTCAGTGTTTGTGGCCGTTGTGTGACTTGTGTCAAACTAAGTGTTCATTGATTCGTAGAAGTGGAAGATATATTGATCAGTGCCATTATTTGCAATCTTCACGTTCTCGCACAGAAGAAGAAGGTGCCTCATACGCGTGTTTGAATGTAATTTAATACACAAAGAAACCTTGCAAAGTAATAGTTTTTACTTTAAGGCGATTTGTATATTTTAGATGCAGATAAAAGACAATGCTTCTAATTGGAAAGATGTTGGAGAAAACTGAATGGATTGAAGAGTTCTGAAGAAGAACCAATTTGGGCGAGAAACTTTAGGGGAGATTTGTAAGTGCAGTGCAGAATTAAGTTAGAAAAGAAATTGTGTGAGCTGTGTCGACGTGTCAAAATATGTATTGTACTTAGTAAGAGGACTAAGCTAATGCTATTTAAGATTAATCCTGTGGGGTTTTTGTCGCCAGTGACTCGACTGTGTGCTGTGTATTTCCAAATAAACATTTTTGCTTCGATATTTAAGTGCGAAAAAACTCGCGTTGTTAAGCAACGCAAAAAGAAGATTTTTCACGATGCAGTAGCTGTACAAAGAAAATAGAACGCCCCATCCCCCCCCCAGCCCTGTAGCGTGTAGCGTCTGCGAGCGCGGCTCTAGGAAAATCTCAAAATTTATTAACGCATTTCTGTCACTCAGGCATTGGGAAGCCGCGCTGAGAGAAGATGTGAACGTTTCACGATTTTGTGCTCCTATAACGCAGTTACTTTCCGCAAATCGTAGGCGTTTTTGATTGCAATTGGCTGGTAAATATTCATATTGATGGCATTTTTATTGTAATTGGCTTATGAATATTCATGTTGACGGCGTTTTTGATTGCAATTGGATCTTGAATATTCATGTTGACGGCGTTTTTGATTGCAATTGGATCTTGAATATTCATGTTGACGGCGTTTTTGATTGCAATTGGATCTTGAATATTCATGTTGTCAATGGTTTTGATAGTAATTGGCTCTTTAATATTCATGTTGACGGCGTTTCTGATTGAAATTGGCTCGTAAATGTTCATGTTACCTTTCTGGTATCGCCATAAATGTTGCCATTTTACCACTCAAGTTATTGTAAAACTGTCTAATTCGTGTGGCCAAATCAAAATGCACTTAATGTGCTAATTTTGTTCATTTACATCTAAGTTTCCTTGTCACGTCTATACTGCCGTGTTGGCATTACGTATTTTAATGTTTTTGCTACGTCACAATTCCCGCTAGTGCTAGTCTAACTTAATTTTCTGCAGTATGAGGGAACTGCTCTTCGTCGCACATTCAAGATTTGTTCTTCAGTTGAGCGTAAGATTCCGTGAGCTACGCTCGAGGAAGTGTATTGGCAGTCTTTATTGACGGTTTTTACTCCAGTCAGTGTGTCAGCAGCGGCCGTGGCTACCATCCCCGTATCAGCTGCTGAGGGAAGGAAGGTTGTTTAGAGTAAAGCTGTTCGTTTAGGCTAACTTTTCTGGTGTTGATTAGCTTGCTGGCCCCTTTGCGAGCCCCGCCAACATTCTTTCAAGCCGATTTTCTTCACGAGTGTCATCAGCTCATGTGTCCTGCTGCTGTTGAGACGCTGTTAGCGTGTGGATGCGGTCTAACTTTCATGCATATTACTAGAGATAGTTGCTTTGTTATAGTTTTAGCCAATTGCCTCATACGATTCTAATTTTAATTTATACCAATTACCGTTAATGTTTCAGTGCATCATCAAAATTTTGCGACAATAAAGAGGGTCAAGATCGAAGATGCAGAAAATGGTGATCGAAAAAAAAAATTGTAAAATTAACTTCCTAAAAATTCAGCCAAGCTGATGATAAAACGCTGCCACGATGTAGAATTGTCTGCTGAAAGGGAACTGAATGCTGTACTTCACACAGGAATGAGGCTTTTTTTAAGGGGGTAGAATGTTTGCACAATAATAAGAGGATTTTAACGGCCGCGAGGGCGTCACAGCGGACGACGGGGAACTGATCGCACTGGAAAATTTGCCAGACGGCAACGTGCAGGCGTCAACATGGCAGCAGCCTCAACTGTTGCGCATCTCAGGGGGATAAAACTGTGCGAATAAGCGCTCCCAGGGGGAAAATGTGTGGTCCCGCGAAATAGGATGGGTATTTTTTGTCAAAATATTGTAGAAAAAGGTTTTTTATTTTATGACGAACTATATTTTCTCGGTTCACTGCTGTACCGTTTTCAGAATCTCTAACTTTCTCCTTCAAATTTGATCTCATTTCCTAACTTTCCTCCTCAACTTACTATTTCTATGCGAATTGGATCTTTCGGGGAAACGCACATTGTGCATAGATTTCGCGTTCCCTTACCTCCATTCTAAATGGGGCCTTCTTCCTGGGTCGTTTTGAAGATCTTTGTTGCAGTTAGGGTGGCCGAAATTTACTTATGGTCTGATCTCATCTATTGCGTTGTTGTGAAAGTTTCATCTCTCGTGTGGTCGCTGGGTTTTTCTTTTTATTATTTCTTCGCTAAGTGAAAGGCTCGAGGGAGCAGCCTCGCAACCGCGCTGCAAACAGAGCATCACCGACGATGTCAAAACCTCTCCATCCAAATTTTAAAAAGAATCCTCTTTGAAAAAACATCTCCATCGATTTTGTCAAGATCGCTTTGTAGGCTATGATTCTTTGTCGTCTTCACTTAAAGAGAGCGAGTGAAGTGCTAAGTCATTGAGTTGTAGTTTCTCTTACTAGTCGGCTACTCGTTTTCTATTAACACCAGTTGAGCTGTATTTACCGGGGGGGAAAATGTCTCGGTTGCGGAACTGGGACCGAAGCAAGGTTTTCCTTATCCAAACACTGATGCGTTAACTTCGCGCGGCCAAAAAATCATAAGATTGTCAAACAAACATGAAAACGTCAATGCCTTTTTTGGACAGTAGCTCGTGCCGGCAGAAGTTATTAGTGAAACATGAGCATAGCTCGCGTCAGCTCGTCTTGAATTCGCTTGCACTTTTGGAAACTGAAGCTGGACTTTCTTCCCTCGTAGGAATGTTGTAGGTATCTTTTTGAATGTTTGTACAAAGCAGCTTTCCTTAGTTCACCCCACTGATCATTACTTGTTAGTCCTACATTCTACGAAAATTCTTTGATCGTTAATTCGATTTTGTATTGTACTATGTGTGCATGGTTGTGAGAGTTCCAACGAAGCGGTGTACCAATGGATGTATTCTCGTTTGAACTGCGGTGTGCCTGTCCACATCTCAAGGCAAAGAATCTGACAGTCGTATCTTGGAACTTTTGTTAGTGGTTAATCTGCCAGTGTGAAGAGTTACACTGGTGAGTCTGATTTGTCCAACTTTTAATTTCTATGTACGTTAAAAATAACTTTAGTGCACAAATTTTTCACGTCACCGGCAGACATTGAAATTGCAGGGTACGCTCTGCATTACCTAGACAGTTGCGGGTTATGCATCAAGTAATTCAAGATTTTGATGGTGAGTCTGCAACCGAATACATAAAATTAGGCCATCTGACTTTTTCTCTTCTATACCATGAAGTGATTAGCGATGTAACTGCGCAGGTCAAGAAGCCGGAGCTTGATACAGAGCCTAGGTGCGGACAGGTCTCAAGCGCACTTATTCAGGGCACCTCTGAGGTATGCCTGCTTACGCGAATAGTTTACCTCTTCAGGTGCGATAGTGAGGCGTGTCTAACTCAAGTGCATCTGTAAAGTATACCTATTGAAACGCATCTTTCAGGTATGCCTATTCAAAGCACACTATCTACAAGTCAAGGCTGCATGGCACGCACGACAGGCAAACGAGCAAGATATCCATGACTGGAAAAACTGCAGTACGCGCTGCTTGTCAGATCTGCATTAGATGTCTTGTTGTGCTACACTTATAAACGGTGCCTGCATAGGCAAACCTGAAAACTTTGCGGTTACCTGCTGTGTGTGCCAGTTCAGGTAGACTTGTATAGCAAGCCTCATCAGGTTTGTCTTTTCGGTTTCTTTTTTGTTCAATATTTGATGCAAGGAGTCAGGTGTTCACGTCGACCTGCAAGGCATGATTGCCCTGAGACCCAACGCGCGTCTGGTCCGCGTGTGAGCGTGTATGTGCGTGTGTCTTGCCAGGCCTGCCGTGTGCAGACCTGACGTGTGCAGACCTGACGTGTGCAGACCTAACGTGTGCAGACCTGACGTGCACCACCACAGCTACACGTCAGACAGCGGTCCCAGTATGTTCTCAATAAAACCTACAAACAACTTACGTTCATCGTCGTAGTTAAATTTTATATTGCTGCACTCGAAGCCACAAAAGTTTTCTGTTGTGAAGCGACAGAAAGTTTTGAGTTTGTTTTGGTGCCAAACGTTATCAAGGGACGAATACTAAAAAGTTGGAAACCTCGTCGTTTTATTTTCCTGTGTGGCCCAGCCAAGCCTGGTGCAGGTGTGTGTGGCCCAGCCAAGCCTGGTGCAGGTGTGTGTGGCCCAGCCAAGCCTGGTGCAGGTGTGTGTGGCCCAGCCAAGCCTGGTGCAGGTGTGTGTGGCCCAGCCAAGCCTGGTGCAGGTGTTTGTGGCCCAGCCAAGCCTGGTGCAGGTGTTTGTGGCCCAGCCAAGCCTGGTGCAGGTGTTTGTGGCCCAGCCAAGCCTGGTGCAGGTGTGTGTGACCCAGTCTTGTTGCATTTAACAACCTTCGGAACATCTTGTTCTTTTTCAGAAATTTTCATTCATTTATGCAAACTGCTTCACAATATATGCTAGTAAATTTCTTGAATAAAAACTTCCGTCAAGATTATTGGGAACCGCCTTTTTTACATTTGTAATATCCAGAAAAAGGGTAAACAAATTTTCTGGTTTCCAAGAGAACCAGGCTGAACTATTATTATGATTGTTTCAGTTCTACATTAAAAAAATACGAAAATAATTACTTATTTCTACTGAAATGAACACTCAATTGTTAAAATATGATGTTAATTAGGTAAAGCAGGTAAGAACACCTGTGTACCCGTATTTCTGAAGACTTTATATCGCTGTAGTGGTACAGCTGGCAGCGCAACTTCTGAGTGGATTCGGCTACCTGATACGGCTCGTCGCTTGGCTAAGTTCACTTTAGAAGAATTACGCTGCAACTATGTGGCTACGACGACGTAGGTTCTATAAAGTCAAGCCTGTGATTTGGCCACAACGCGAAGGGTAAGCGTGATGTGAGGGCAGGGGCTCCGATTTGTGTGTAGAGTTCCCTTCATGCAATTATACAATGTGGAAAATCATTAAAGCCTAAAAGACACGGTCCGTCAAAGTTACGGGATTCGATCTTTTCCTCGAATAAATCTCGCAGGCGTGGGTGACAAACAAATGCATATATCCATCCCAACAGTACTCACGATTAAAATATTCTCGTACTTGTTCACTGGTGAAACTCGTCTCACAGAGACGGTCATAAAGCTTCTTTATGAGCATCACAGAGAGACGGAAGAAGCGGACACCAAACAAATACACAAATACACTGAGTGGCCCATTAGTAAGGCCCTTTTTTACGTTATAATTACAGCTATTGAACTAAAAATGGCAAATAGGTTTAGTTAATTCAGAATGAAAGAAATAATTTCAATGTTTAGTTGACGTTTTGGGCCCATCAGCAACACTCGTAACAAACTGAATTGAAGCATCGTATGGTCCGTGGCCTGCCACAACGTTGTCTGTCTGCTGTTGTTCCAATTTCTCTAAATTTCAATTCCAGTTTTTGTATGCAGTTCTTCGAAAGACTTATTTCAATACCATCAGTATTCCTGTAATTCCTCTGAACAGCAGAAACCGAAGAATTACATCGGAAGTAAAGTTCCACTATGTTTGCTCAATGTTCGATTGCAGTTTATTAGTTAGTTAAAGCCTCCCTATCCTCAACAAATGAGATGTAAAGAGAGGAAGGAAGAAGGCACCAATTAGTATGGAGTTAAGGGAACGTGGAATCTATGCAGAAAGGGCATAGAAACAGTGAGATGAGAAGGAAGTTCATGAAACAAGATCAAAGTTAAAGAAGAAAGTAGTAGGTGTTGAAAAGACAGGACAGCAGTGAACCGAAAAAAAGTTGGTCCGTAACAAAACAAAAACCTATGGGATTTCAACAAAAAGAAAGCCTACCTAACCTTTAGCTCGGGCCCTCACATTGTCCCCCTGGGAGTGCTAATTCCCATAGATACAATAGTTGTATCCCCCTGAGGGGTGTTCGATTGCATAGAGATTCATTTTGAGGGGTGGATTTTATGAATTTTTTGAGGAATTTGCAGTGATTGTCGGTAGACTTGATACGCTGGTAGAAAACTTTAAAATCTCATTCGTTCTGAATTAACCAAATATCTTTACCGTTTGTTGATTTATAGCTATAATTGTTTTAAAAAGGTACTTTACTTATATGCCACCCTATATAAATAAACGAACACACTATTATTTCTTTTTGTAATCATTATATTGTTATTTTTTATTATTATTAATCATATTGTTGTTTCTTTTTGTTCATTTGCGAATTGGAAATTTAACTAAAATGAAAGCGTTAAACCTGCAGTTTCGATCTATGCACACTGTGTCGGGAAGTCACTCCAATAATTCCAGCTAATTTTTTTAAAAAATATTTCAAAGAATCCAAATAAAAATTAGACCACAAGCAAATATATGTACACGAAGACATAAATTTGTTGCAACCTAAAACTCTAGAGATTCTCAGCACACATATTGTTGCAGCAGCAGCAGCGGCTGCTAAAAATATGAAGCTAAGTTTTTGGCCATCATTTTCTTTGAATATTTATTGTGCAAATGTGTTCAACCGATTTGCTTCAGTTTTAGTAAATTAAAAAAAATGTAACACTTTTCCAAAAATAACTATTGAAGGTAAAAAATTTATATGTCGTTGCAACAACCCAACATGTGACACCTAACGAACAAGTGATGAGCGGAAACGATGTGCAGAAAATGTAAGCGATGTGCAAAAAATCGAACTTTCATACATTTGGAAGCATAAAAAAATCAATGACCAGACCGTTTTCGGAATTAGACAAACAACATTCACAAGGCCCAGAACTGAAATTTGAACATAAAATCCTAGTTTAAAAACAGGTACACGACAGACAACGATTGATGCCGTGACGACCCTTGTCCCATGAGCAAACATTGGCTCATGTGTGTGATAACAAAGCTGCTCAGAATAAGAGCGATATGTTCGTTGAATATTATCGTAATGACGGTCCATTTCAAAAGACCATTAGATCATTGGCTTTACTCGCACATGGAAACTTCATTCTTAGCTTTGTGAAGCAAATGAGAACTTTGAAAAGCGAAAGACGCGTTCTTGTGGGAAAAAAAATATTTTTGATGTGAGAAATGTTGGAAAAAATATTTTTTCGCGTGGAAACAGTTGTGGACCAGCGTAAGACGTCGTGTCAGATTTACTAGCGAATCCTATAACGTCATTTTCCTCTTCATTTTTAACAGTTGAGAAAGTTTATTCGATCATTTGATGTCAACACTTTGACCGCGGCAACTAAATATTAAGTTCAACACCAATCTCAAATTTAAAGTCAATTGTAGTACGTTATTTGAAAAATACCAAGCATGAACGGGTTCGTGCCTTCATTTAACTTTGATCAAATATTTATGTAAATTGAGTTTGCGACTACTGGTCGGTCAGCAGCCTCATAAAAATCACCTCCGTGTGCCACCGGTGGCGCACGTCGCAGTCAAAATGTTAAATAAGAATACAAGCAGAATGGCATCCTTACGTGAAGAACAACGCACTTTCTGACTTCTAAGGCAAAGTTGAATTGATTTGGCAAGCCTCGAAATTAAGGTGAGCTCCAAAAATGGGCGCGTTTTAAAAAAAGGAGAGTCTGAAAATACCAGTTTCAAGAAGAGGCACAATCAAAAAATACGTTTAAAAAAAGAGGCATATCTCAAGAAAAAGAGGCACGTCTCAAAAACAGTGAAAAAGGTGCGTTCCAATAAGATGCGAGTTTAAAAATTACGAGTCTCAAAAAGAGGCACGTTTCTAAATTAGGGCTGAAAGCCAGGTACGCTTCAAAATACACCAGAGAGCAAAATTAAACATTTTTCGAAATAATGATTTCGAAAATGAAGCTTCTCCCATGTCATCGGTGCACATTAAATAAAACAAACTGACCAATACTCGCAGGCCACCATACTTAGGCCATATGTGGATAACAAAGCAACTTTTACTCTGAATTTAATAATTACTACTGTCGACACACAGAAATGTTCAAACCGTTGTGTATGAAATCCTACTTCTAAAGCACATCACCTTGAACTTACGCTCCTTCCAGACGTTGAGTACGAATGAAAGATAAAGAATTAAAGCTTCCTCAATGAGTTCATGACGTCAGCATGCAGCGAAGCGTAGGTAAATGATCAGAAAGTAAAGTAATGCTCGCATTTTATTGTGGTAGAGACGGGTATACAACTGAAGGGGTAGCCGATGACACCTTAACTAACACCGAGAAGCGCAAGGCTGTTCGTTTGATTTTATGAGCACACTAAAATGTTTTTACACCCAATTTTGAGACACAAAAATATTTGACACCTAATTTTGATTTGATTTTCGGTTTGCCCGCAACGTCGTTGGGAGAGTCGCAGCAGCGGGCGAAGCCTGAGTGTAAAGTTATGCCATGAATTCAATTTCGTGGAAGAATAATCCTAAAGAAAATAAAACAACCGAGAACCTGATTTGAATAAAATTTCGTTAGAAGTTTTTCAGACATCACGTTTCATTCTTCGGCATGAAACGTGAATTTCAATTAAGTTCGCGGCACACGAACTGCAGATCGCGGCACACGAACTGCAGATCGCGGCACACGAACTGCAGATCGCTGCACACGAACTGCAGATCGCGGCAAACGAACTGCAGATCGTGGCACGCAAACTGCAGATCGCGGCACACGAACTGCAGATCGCGGCAAACGAACTGCAGATCGCGGCACACGAACTGCAGATCGCGGCACACGAACTGCAGATCGAGGCCAACAAACTGCAGATCGCGGCACACGAACTGCAGATCGCTGCACACGAACTGCAGACTGCGGCACACGAACTGCAGATCGCTGCACACGAACTGCAGACTGCGGCACA